>JAJKFI010000033.1:1269707-1344512 GCA_029204185.1 Lerista edwardsae
GAAAATCGTCAAAAACGGCCAAAATCGGCGTTGGGACCGTAGTTTCCAGGGTCACCGAGGTGAGTGGTGACGCTCCTGATGCGGTTGGAGTCTGGGTTCGGCCCCCGTCAGCATGGGGGGGTGAGAAGGGGTGCAAAACTCATAAACTCTGGAAGATCATTTTGTTACCCAGGCAACGCCGGGTAACAAAAAGCTAGTATATAATAAAGATGCACGCGCGCCCGCGCGCGCACACACACACACACACACACACACACACACACACACACACACACACAATATACAGGTGACCAGTTAGATCAAGTCTTGTTTTGAAGATACAGACCGATATCCCTTCTCAAGATTGCTTGTGACGGGAAGATGTCTGGATTTTGGATTTGTCTGGATTTCTGAACAACTACATAAATATAATGAGAAATGTTTCTTCTTGCTCTTTTCCTCATTACTCATACAGGTGTCTGCTGGCCATTTTGACATTTTTCAACAATTTCTATATGCATGCACATCACAGAGCAAAGAATAGAACTTGCAGCCTATACCTCTCCGCTTGTGGGAATGAGCACAAGATCTTCTAGTGTTCACACTACAGAAAAGCCTTGGATAAAAAAAGTCTGGATTTCGGAATAGTGTTTGGATAAGGGGTAATCTACCTGCAGTTCATAAAAATGTATTCAAATAAAATCATTCTGACATGGCTATTTTATTTCAACTCTTACATTTTCTAACTAAACAGGCAGCTGATTTCATGAGTTTTTCAAGACTTTTCTTTACTGGACTATAAAGGCCAGTCTTGAAATGATGATGGTTTAACACCTTGCCTTCTTTAACTCTTGGGGTACTCAAACAGTAGGTAAGGGGGAAAACCTGAAGCTTCTATTAACCCCAATGCAGCTGCAAGCTCTCTGATGAGTCCATGGTTGGTAGTTTTGACAATTATGAGAAACTAGTTAGCCTGCATGGACAAACCTCTCTCTGCACACACACAAAAATGTTTGAGGCATGTATTAATCTCTTTTCTTCCTGCACATATCTCACAGATAGCAATTAAACATAAATATTATGATAACCAGTTAAATAAAGAACCCATTATTACAAACAAATTTACACCCCCATCCCTCGCTTAAGGATTTCAGTTTTGCATTATGATAAAAAAAGTACCCTTGACATATTATGGGGGGCGATCAGACACATCCAGCATTTCTGTTCTCCTTCAAGACTTGAATATGATACAAACAGAAGAGGTGGGTGTAGTCAAAGACACTGCTGATCTGCTTATACTGTAGTAAGGCTTCACTAAGTGCAAGGATAACACAGAAACAGGACAACTGACTGTGATGTGGAAAGATATTTCAGTGCCTTAAGTAACACAGAACTGGGAAGAACATGAGATTTGGGGAGTGAGGAACAGAAGTAGCTGCGTTTGTTCTATGGGATTTCTTTATTTTTCCATAAACACAACCCCAGTAAACAGCAGCAGACATAAGGCGATTGGCTCAGTGCAATCTGCTTTCTGATGGAGAAACGGGAGCAGCATGTACTTTCCTGTATATCTTTGGTGATGCCAAAGAGGCAAATAAAGGCTTGGGAAAGGGGAAGAAAAGTCTGATTGCAAGCCTAGGCACACTTACACGAAGTCCCTTCAAGCTCATATGAATCTACTTCTGAGAAAATGTGCATAAGATTTCATGGTTCTCATTTTAATTCACTCGATATGTCCGGTTTATTCCAGATGCACAAAAAGAGCAGTTTGCCTTGACCAGCTATTGATATATCAAGTTGCTTCCACCTTGTTCTCCCATTTCTTTAACAAAAACACTTCAGTGTATCCTGGGGAAACCTAAGAATCTATCCACATGCACTTCTTTTACATAGTCCTCAGTGCCAAACAAGATACAAAATATATAAAGTGGCTTTACTTAGCTTGCCATTAGTCTCTCTGTCTTGTTGAAATCTTATGCAACACTACCCTAATTGTTTAGGCTGCCAAGCTCACTGCCTTCTCTGACTCATCCCTGACCCTCAAGTCCTCACTCTCTTTACTCAGGTCCTCTCCCTCCTTGCCACTCCACTACCCTGACTCTCTTCATTTTATTTAACAATCTTTGACCAATACCTACCTGCAGGAGGAAAAGCAATTGCAGGAGTCACCAATTTTGGAGGGACTGGCTGCTGCCAATCATTATTTGCTGTTACCACCAACTCTGCTCCCTCCCTCGAGTCCTCTGATACATACCAAGAAAGCAGGTGTGTAATTTAGGGGAGGGGTGGAGTCTTGTCTCATTACACTGGCTTCTGACTTTCTCCATTCTCTACCCGTTTTGAAAGCCAAGTCCCCTCCCTATGGTTGCTGCCTATTCCCGAGACAGAGAAGGGGCAGGGTTGGCATCTGCCTTTGAGTCGGACTCTGAAAAACATCAAAACCTGTCACTATGCAGAACTCCCCACCTGTTTTCTTTCTCTCCCCCCCCCATCCAGCGGTGTCATGCAGCCAGAACGCTGGGCGGGAGGAACGGGTGAGCGGCAACCCACCCATTGCATACCACTCCGTTTCGCCATCGGCAAAACGGAGCAGTACGCAACGGGCGGGCTGCCGCTCACCCGTTCCTCCCGCCCAGTGTTCCGACTGCATGACGCCGCTGCCCTCATCTACAGGTTTCCAAGCGCCGTGTGAAATGTCAGACAGGTGAGCAGCTGACAGAAATACACACAAACGCCCCATCAGCTACCTGGCATGTATAACTGTGGAATATTCACCTACTGCACAGATTTAATCTTCCATATTCATTTAGTACATATGTTTGGGACTGGCAACACTTTTAATTACCATTTATACTAGTGTATAAGTTGATCTCATATATATGTTATGGACAAGTCGAGGGCAAGTTTTAAGCAAAAAATATCTTTTATCTTTAACTGGAGGGGGGATGAAATGCTTGGAAAAAGACCTACCAGTAATTGTTCTGAGAAAGCAACAGAAAGTCAACCAAAGAACAGAGCCATTTCACTTTCTTCTGAGGGAGTTATTCTCCAAACAAGAAGGAAGAGAGATGAAGGTGTTTATGGGAGTTGTAGGCTTTGTGAGCCTACAGAGTACAGCACTTCTATAGCAGCAGCCCTCATAACAAGTACAATTCTCATAAGCACCTTCATCTCTCTGCCAGTTTGGAAAAGAAAGAAAATGGCTACTGTGTTTTGGCTTGCTGTCTGTTGGTGCCTGAGAACAATTACTGGCAAGTAAAATTGCCCCATTTTTTATACCCCCCTGAACTCTGCTTCTTAGTCTACCTCCACTCCCAGCTGTGGCTAGAAGCTTTATTAACTAACATGTGTATAAGTCGATCCATGTTTTCAGAGTCAATTTTCAGGCATAAATGTTTAGACTTATACATGCGTATATAGGGTATATTTAATTTTATTTCACATTATTTATCCCTTGCTTTGCTGTTTAGCTTACAAGCAATAAAAAAATCATGAAGCACATTAATAAAAAATACTGCAGCAATAAAAACTAAAATGTGGAACAGTGAACAAAACAGGGATTACAAATTTTTAAGTCTTCTGGAATAAAGGTTTTCAGCAATTGTCTAAAGGTGAAGCCGATTCTACAACTGTAGTGCCAGTGCCTGGTGCCCACCAACCCAACATCTGCTAACAGCTTAGAAAGCAAGTATCTGAAGCGGACTTTAGGGTGCAGATAGCTTCATATAGGCCAAAGTACTGGTAGCTCCTTAGGTAACTTAGATAACTTCAAAGCCAAAATGGCTGAGGACCAGGTTAGATATCAGCACTTACTGAGATCAGAAATGTTGTGCATGTGCATACACACCCCAACCTCATGCCCAACAAAAACAAAAACACAGCATCTCTACCTTGTTGAGATTAAGTTTCAGTCCATATATCTGGCTAAAACACTCTCAGAGGCTGCCACTATAGGCTAGGAATGTTCTGCTTCTGGACTTCCTAGCAAACACTTGGCTGATCACTATGAAAAATTGGATGGATTGCATAGACTGGGGTATAAAAGTTCCTTGGGTTGGGTGCACCCCCCCCGGAAGCTCTTTATCCCCCCAGTGAGAATTAGGCTCTCCCAGTGCCACCCTTTCAGCAGCGCCACTTCTGCAGACCACCTCTCAGCTGCTGAGTAAATTATAAATGGGCTGTCCCATATCTTGAAAATATGATCAAGATTTGCATTTTCTGTTGAAGCTAATAAGTTTATAGATGCGAACAAAGCACTTATTTCTGGCCATGATTTGTTTAATGATGTCACTTCCTGCTTAATGATATCACTTCCAGTCCTCAACAGGTGCCTCAAATGCCCACTATACAAAACAAGTTTAACACTCTGGGACAGACCCCCCTCGATGCAATTCAGGAGAGCCCTTCTTTTATTGTTCAGAGGCTGCTTGTCCACGTACAATCCCACAACAAGGCTACTGAAAGTATTAAAGAACAGTATTTGGCCCTTTTTAGATTCTGAAACAGAAAGAAGCTGAATGTTCATCTGAGGAGGCCTTTTTCTTCTTCAATCAATTGCAAAATTGCAGGCACAGTTGGAGCATGAAGCTTATTCCCCCATCTCAAAAAAAAAAAGCCTGCCTTGGATTGTGATAAAAGGATATAGAAAGTCATATATCATGCACCTCACAAAAAAAACATGCACCAGCAAAAAGATGCACAGCAGCCTTGTTCATTGCAGTAGATGCCCTGCAAGATTCCCAATGGATTAATGACAACTGCAAGACCCAAATCTACAATGCACACAGCCTTCCAGCCTTCTCACTAAATGAGAGAGAACTATTTCAGGCTGCTGCTAGAACTGAGAACTGTCCTAAGTTAAGGAACACCCCAAGGCTGTGAATGTGAGTTATCAGGAAGGGGTAGACTCATCAACAAGCGGTGTCTTTACCCCATCCAGGTCAGGACCTGTCAGCACGCTACCCCAGATTCATCTGGATCTGGTTTCAAACTATGTGCCTACATCCAGTCCCCAGACAGCCTTAGGCACAATGTAAGGCCAAAGGTAACAGCACAAGGGACAGATGAGGAAGGAAGGGTGGGAGAGGAAGAGAGAACTGGGCATCCATCACTACCACCAGATATTTGACAAGTTGCTTATTGTTCTCATGCTCAAGTGAAAACCCAAAACCAGCTATTTCTGGGCTGCACCATTTTAGACTTCAGGAGGGGAAATTTGCATGTTTGCATTTCCTTTCCCTATTAAAAAAAATGCAAGTAAGAAAGCCTCTTGTCTAGGTTTCTTTGCAATGTACAAGGATTTTTTTTTAAACATGGAGACCAGCAGTTCCCAAACTCTAAGGGAGTTGGGAGCCATGTAAGTTATGGCGGGGCAGGGCAAAGGCCCAGGATCACACTGCTGTCCTGGGCAGAGGGGCTTTTTCAGACTTAACCCTTGCAACACTGACGTCCAAGGGGTGTGGGGAGCCCCCCCCCCCCGGCAGGGCTGCCCAAGCCTTTGCATGCATTTAAAACGCGATTGCGACTCACATCCAGTTTCGTGTTGCAGCCTTCCCCTTCTCCCTATCCCTTTAAGGGGCATCAGCAATTGCTTCCCACGGTGGTGGGTTACAACCCACCATTTTGGGAACCATTTACATAGCCCTTTAACTGAGGATGAAGTAGTACAGTCCAGGAAACATTTCACCATAGTATTTCCCTGGGTGGAGGTCCATAAGACCAATATCACAAAAATTCTCCCTACCAATCAGAGCAGTGACACTATTAGCACACAATTAAACAAATTGACAAGATTCACACAAATTAACACCCACAATCTTCCAAATAAGAACATAAGAACATAAGAAGAGCCCTGCTGGATCAGGCCAAAGGCCCATCTAGTCCAGCTTCCTGTATCTCACAGCGGCCCACCAGGTGCCCCAAAACCTTGACGCAGGTAAGGACAGGCACAAGTAGGCCTCATAATGGACAAAGACTCCAATCCTACTTACTTGGATACAGTAGGTTCTATTGAATACAACAGAACTTACTTCCAAGTGAGAATGCATAGGATTGTGCTGTCAGTCATAACTAACTCTAGCACAGTGAAGGTCCAAATATACAGAAAGGGATGGAAGAAAAATATCGAAGCACAGCTAAGAGGAACTTTAGCAGCCAAACTTTCGAGCAATAGGTTAAGTAAAAATTTGTTATAAGGAGACTGAGGGCACAATCCCACAGCGGTGCTGGGCCAAAGAAAGACCCATATGCCGGCCCAGCGCTGTTGAAACACGTTGCAACATTTTCTGTCTGTGCCACAGAAAAGGGTGCTGGGCTGGCGCAGGGAGTCAAGCCAACCCATGGACGCTGCCACGGACGCCCAGTAAACCCGCCCCAGGCCAGCTGAGTTTGGCTGGGGCAGGAACTTGGGGAGGGTGGGGGGGAAGGTTGATCAGGGCAGAAGGAGGGCAGAGGGAGGGAGGGCCCGTGGGTGGGTGGAGTACAGATCTGGCACTTGTGCTGGATCCTAACCTTCAGCCCCAGTCCAGTTGGCTTTGCACAGGCCGCTCGGATTTGTGCCAGAAATTTTGTTGGCGCAGATCCAGGAAGTCCCATAGGGATGGCTGGGTGACCTTGAGGTGACCTCCAGCTGCCTCCTCTATGGCATTGGATACACTGCAGGCCTGCTGGCCTGTCTGTTCCAGTGCAGTATAGGATTGGGCTGGCCTGGAAGTAATAAAAAACCCCTCAAATCAAGATGTTTTTTCTAAATAGCAGCAGGGTGTTTTTTTAAATATTAGCAATGGCTTCATAATACAAGCAATATAAAATACACACACACAAAAAATGGTATAGTTTGCATAAAGATAGCCCCTTCACAAACTTCAAACTGATACACTGCAAACCCATTTTGGATCAATGAGTAATTGTAGGAGGGGTTTTCCCCTTGTATTTTGCACAAGCATATCTGGAGCCATCCAGCTCTGATGCTGGCCTGGATTAAAATCCACAATGCTATGCCAATGCTATGGCTTTGTTAAGCAAGCAAGCCACCAACTGCCTTTGGCTGGGAAACCAACTTCTTCTTTGGGCTATTAATTGCATAATTACCTGTTACAGTGTTCTGCACCTTACCTCCCTCATTCCTTGATGTGGCCTTTGCTGGCCACATCAGATGGCTTTTGCTGGAAAAAGAAAATATTAGGAGGGGGCTTTTCAGTTACTCGCACCACAACTTCTGCAAACACCTTCCTCCTTCAGTTTTGGAGGGTTTGAAATGCGAGATGCTGTCCCATTCCCCATGACAAAGAACGATTGCTCGGATTTGGACAATTTCTTCACTTCATAGTGCACAACATGTGTGACCCAACAAACAAAATTGCACTCATTAGTTCAATAAATGCCTGTTTTTGCCAACTGTTTCGAATGGGAAATGGGCTGGAGCTATTTAATGTTTTGCAGGTCACACTCATGGCTGGTGTGACTTAACATGACTATTAAGTTGGAAGGACACCACCTGGGCAGGTAAATAATATTTCCAATGACAAGAGTTCAGTTTCAAATCACCTGATTTTTTCATAGATAAAAGCTCTTGTAATTATCACAATCCAGGAAAGAGTGGTAGGGTAGTCTCTGCGGCTGGTCCAAAAATTTGGAGTAAGATATTTTCCCGATCCATATTGTGGATCAACACTGTGATCCACAGGAGTATTTTCTATTTTATGTTCATGAATAGCAGGTTCTGTCACACTATGCTGAGATTTGGTAATGCTTCAAGCATGTCTGAAGTACTGCAGGAGGTCATGTACAATCCCAAACATTAGCTGCTTTGGATGCCCTTCAGGGAAAAACACGGGATGAAAATGGAGTAAGAACTTTTCAGCAATGGAACAATCTGCCTCAGAAGGTGGTAGACAATCCATCATCGGACATCTCCATCACAGCTTACAAGCTATGACGGGTATGTCCAGTCTGAGATTAGCTGGTCACTCATCATGAGGGCTGCATGAGAATTCTTTTCTGTCATTCAAATTGGCTATGAATGGCAGTTTTTTTTTTGCCTACTCTACACTGGGGAGGAAGGGACGCATGTTCAGTAGGATTCATGATTTAAAAACTGGTCACTTGTGTTTAATAAAGTTAAATTCCTACCGCAATCTGGAGTCTTCCTCGGGGGAGGGGGGATGCAAGGGCAATAGGGTGCCTCAGAACTGCAAATGCAGGGGAGTGGCACCAAGATACAAGTATCTGGTTGTCTTATGTGCTCCCCGAGGCATCTGGTAGGCCACTGTGAGATACAGGAAGTGTGACTAGACGGGCTCTTAACCTGATTCAACAAGGCTTTTCTTATGATCAGAGGCTGGCTATCCCAACCATCTATTGGGAATGCTGTAGTTGTGGACAATCTGAGTTGATCCATGTCAGGACCAAATCACCTAACTAAGCCATGAGGAAAGGTGTAAAGAGTTGGGCATGTTTTGTTTGGAGAACAGATTAAGAATATAAGAAAAGCCCTGATTTATCCAGGCAGAGGCTCATCTAGTCCAGCACTCTGTTCCCCCACAGTAGTCCACTAGTGACTTCAGGAGAAAAAGGCAATTGTCTTCCACCTTCCCTCCTAAGCAATATAACACAAGTGGAATGCAGAAGTGCCTCATGTTTGCCAGAAAGGGAAGGGATGTTTGCCATGATAATTGTGTGGCAAGTGGATTTGTGAATTTTTGCCTAGCAGTCAGCAATATATTTACTGTGATGGCACAAAGATAACTGAAGCCTGGCTTTTCTTATTGTAAGGCCACATATCACTATTCAAAGTTCCAAAGTAGCTACCTTGCTATAATGAATAAAAATAGCCTGTAGGCTGCAGAGTTTATCAACTGCAAGACTTTGAGCCTTCCTCCACCCCAGCTATGATAAAAATAAATGCATGTGGGCAAGTGTGGTAATAAAAACGTGTGGGCTAATAACCCTTATAGACATTTCCTTCCTTCACTAGATTCACCAAGTTATAACACATACATTAGCCCAATGGTTGCCAACCTTTTTTGCACTGGGACCTCCTTTTTGGGTACAACAACCTCTTGAGACCACCCCCACCCCAAATCAAGGGCCAGAAGTTATATCAAGAAGCAGGAACTGAAGTTGTTTGTAATAAATCACACTTTTTGAAAGTTGAAAGAACCTCACAACCTTTTTAGAATGTTCAGAATTCTTTGTATCTAACTGACACTTGAGTTCAGTGATTGATTCAGCACTGAGAACAACATTGCACAGAACGCACTGCGGCTTCTCTATGCCATTGCTGATCAAGGCGGTAAAGCCAAATTTAGGTAGTCAGAGTATTTATGTTCCTCTTCCCCATGACGAGACTTACCTAGGCATGCACATGGAAGGTGTGACATGCCCGTTTGGAAAGAAACCTGGGAGAGACTTCATCAAACACAAAATGAATCTTCCAAGATGGTGGTGCCCAGCTTTTCAAGATGGCTGCCCCAAGCTCTTCATGACACCCTGAAAATTGGTTTACAACCCCACTGGGGTCCTGACCTCCCAGGTTGGAAACCACTACATTAGCCCAAAAGAGAGCACTAACAGAAAAAAATAAATTTTGATGTAAGCAGTTTACTGAGGCTGGAATCCTAAACACACTTCCCTGGGAGTAAGCCCCATTAAATATAACATGGCTTATTTCCATGTAGAAATAGGGCAGTAGTGTTATTGGTTGTGCTGCTGTTGACAGAGTACACAAGTCCTTCAGGCCCACACAATTCTCCAAAACAGTTTTCACCTTTATTTCATATCTCAATTCCTTCCTCAAAACAATCACCTGTGAGAATTTTAGATTAATGAGAATAATGCATTTCTATCACTAGAAAATCCTACAGAAATTAACAAGCTATGTCCTTAGCTGTCTCGTGACCTAATGGTTTGTACAAATGTACATTTGTTTCAGTAGTCAAGTTGCTATAGAAATGTATTCACTGCATAGTAGACAGGCAATTTCCTATGCAAGTTTTTGCTCGGGGAAAAGAAGTTCTAGCACAATGCTGCAGAAGCTAACTATGCAAAGCACTGGTTAGTTGGTACCTACATCACAAACTTACTTCCCTCCTTGCAGTGTTATACAACCATTGGCACACCAAGGACAGGGCTGTGGAGCAGTCCTTCTGGGTGTCACACGCATCGGGGCCTCAAATACACTGCCAATCGGCAAGTAGACATAGCCTCAAGCGGGAAAGGGAAAGCGGGCGGGAAAGCGGCGGAACGCGGCGTGACGCAACGGGCGGACTGCCGCTCAAAGGTAAGTCCCACCCAGCGTACCGGCTGAATGCCGCTGCTGGCCTCAAGTTTCCCCTGGTAGAGACCCCCCCTTCACTTCAAGAAGCAGGTAGTCCTCACTTCTTCCTGTGGATCCGAGGCAAAAGCCAGGTCTACTCCAGCCTTGCGCAGCCAGTAGCCCTGGCCTCCACTAGGGGATCCTGATGTGGAGGACAAGGCCATCAGTGGCTTTGAGTAGCGTACCTCAGTTGTCAAGTATTTTTAATATGCCACTGTCTACAACTCTTTTAAAAACTGGTCTTCCTTTTTAGTAGAAGAAACATTTAAAATAATAAACTTCCGTGCAGCATTTTGAGCACTGGAAGGAAGTCTAAATGGTGGAATATCTAAGACCAATGAAACCCAATGCTGAGGGCTCCAATGCCAGTGATTTGAGTGTTTAGCTTGCTTCAAGCGTTGTAAACATGCCATAAAGCACATTTACAGTATCTGGAGAGGAGGCAGCACTAGCACTGGGCCAGCACCAGAGCAGAGGAGCCAGCCGGCCAGCAGTCCAACAGTGCTGGCCAGAGGTAAGTGGTTTTCGGGGGAGGAGGGTGTAACCGGGCAGGAGAGGGGAGTATTGGGGCCAGACGGGAGTGGGAACAGCGGTGGCCTTCACCGCCAGATCCTATGCCCTGCTTTGGGGTGGGCAGCCCCATCTGGGGCTGCTCCAGACGGCTGCCGTGGCTCCCATAGGAGAAGTAGCCATTTTGGTACCGCTGGGTGCCAGGCAGCTCAGGACTAGGCTGTGAATCAGCATGTGAACTGCTAATATGCCTGGGTCATTCTGTATCAAATCATCACATGGGGGCAATTCTAAGCTGCGATGGAACAGGCAGGCTAGTGGGCTGCACTGTATCCCGAGCAGGTTGGGAGTAGCCTGAAGCCTCCACGGGGCTTTCGTCCCCTTGCCCCAGGATAGGCGCCAGCCACCACAAGGGCTATATCTATGCCCACAATATAGTGGGTACAAGTCCAAGCATAAACCAGAACTGGGGCCTCACAGCCTAGGGACACATATGTATGACATGGAAACAACATTCATAAACACTACTGTACAAGAATTATGTTGTAGATTTAAAAAAATTAAGTTCACCTTGAAAATTCTATTTCCTCTTGATCATACGCATATGTTATCTCTCACATCTTATGATCCCATCATCACACACACCCCATTTTTTTGGGGGGGGGGTATAGTAAGACACAATAGGAACAAATTTTGAAATTTTTTCAAAATGTCCAGTTTTGAGAAAATTGACTTTAAGTTTTTAAATTGAATTTTTTAAAAATAAGCAAATTATTAAGCCCATTTTGTTGTATATCATATGAAAGTTCATGAAAAGATCTTTAAAACGCGACATCTCAGCTGGAGTCCAACTAGCATGCTAACTAGCATGCTAGTTGGCAACCAGCACTAGCATGCCAACTAGCATGCCATTTTTTTAAAATAAAATTTTGAAAATTTACATAGCTATAAAATTCCACATAATAAATATAGGCCACTAAAAATTGGTATTTTGCATTACACCATAGGACAAATAAGTACCACAAATTTCATAAACATCTGAGGGGGTCAGTTGGAAACAGTGTGATGATTTGGGCACAGAATGACCCGCCTGTCAAACACTCTCTGAAGACAGAGAAAAGCTTTCTTGCTCTGTGGAACAAAAACCATGCAATCTCTTGTTTGAAGTTACGTTTATTACAAGAGAAAATTATGTGTCACACTGCCCAGGAATGCAAGCAGAGCAAAGGGGCTCTTTCCTAGTTGAGCATTCTCCTAACAAACACATTGAGAAAATATAAGCGGCACACCTTAGTAGGACAAAAAATGACCACTTAATTGCATGGTTGCTGCCCAGACCCAATACGTTCTCCAAGCAAAAAACTTTTTAACCACCTGGTAAATGGTCATCTCGTCCACAATTTGTTGCGCAGTTTCTAACCTACAATTGAAGTTGTGTGTGGATACATTTCCTCCCAAGCCTTTGGAATAGGGAATGCTAGAGATGCTGCTGAAAATTGGTTGTAGGAAATGAGCCTTGCCATAAAAAAATTTCAATGTTATTTACTAGGCCTATATGTAAAGTTCAAAAATAAAAATTCCAGCCTTAGTTCAAGAGGATCAAATGTAAATTTTTACATTTTAACTTTTAACTGTTCACATTAAAGCATACTGGGTTAATCTGCAGTAGAGTGAGTATCACCAAAATACTCTCAATGTACAACAAACAAACCCAGTTCTTTCCAATAGCAGCTGACAGAATTTTTCCAATCCAAATTTTTAATGTTTTGCTAGGCAAGCGCCCAGTTCATGCACGACAGTTATTTTGCTGATAACATTGTTTCTATGACCTGTAAATATGTTCATTCAGCCAGATAAGGAAATGTGTATGGGAAGTGGCAGATGTGGTGAATGGAAGTGAAAGGCTCTATTATGCTTCCTGACATGGGTTCTTTGATGCAGGTGGAGATCAGCAGAGAAGTAGTTTGCATCTGTAAGAGATATTTAGAATGCAAGAGTGCTTAATGTGTTTTTTCCCTGTACCAGTTGAAAACAGGGTGATATTAAATATGGATGGCTTGAAAGGATCATGCATTAACTGTGCAATTCTAGGCAGTACATGTTTCCCCACTGTGCTCTATAGCGTCTATTGCCATGTAAATGTGCACATGACTGTAGCCTACAACACTGGCTTGGATCCAATGAACCCTGAGGACAAGAAAGCACAGGGCTAGCCACCGCACCACCTCCTCCCTACCGCAGACCCCGAGCCTGTAGAGGTGTGGGGGGTTTTTAGTGATTTTTTTCCAAACTTTCTTAGAGTGCAATCCTATAACGGCACTGTCCAGCACTGTCACAAACGTGCCATAAAGCGTGGCTGCGCCAGTGAGTTGGGCGCTAGATTGGCGCAAGCAGCAGCACTGGTGCTTGGGCGCCGCTGCCAGCTGCACCGGCTGTGCACCGGTTGAGTGCCAGTGGCGCTTGTTCAGCACAGGACCTTGCAGAGGGCGTTTTTGAGGTGTGCCGCGGGCGTAACAGGGCATTTCTGTGGGCGGTAATGGGGGCGGCGATAGCCGTTGCGCCAAATCCTAAGCGCCAAATCTGCAGGCGCAGATGCAAGAATTAGGATGACTGGGGCTTACCCAGGTGCAAGGGGAAAACCTCCCCTTGCCCTGCGCTGAGCTGCTGCTGCCTCCTGCTGGGCCTAGGATATGGCCCTGCTGTGCCGGCCTTCCTAGGCCGGCGCTGCTTAGGATTGGGCTGCCCGTTAAAATAGCAAATTGCTATGTCGTGTGTGTTTCTATTGTACGTTCTCATTCAAAGTTCTTACTTTTATTAATTTTAAATGCTTTGAAAGTATAATAGCTAGATGACATAGGTGATGTAGTGTCAACAGATACAGCCACAGTATTCTGTCTAATTGGAAAAGTAATCTATTTTAATTTCTAGAAAATATCTTAAACACCAAAATGCGGCATTTTGGGTTTGTATTCAAATATTTTAACACACACCCCCGGCAGTGTTTTGTGTTTTTATGTGGTTTCCAACAAACAAACCCCACCCCTACCTATAGTTCAAGAGGGTCTCAGAGGCCCTCTGTAAGAGGGTGGATGGGACATAGGCAGAGTTGTCATTCAGGCGGAACGGGCCGGTACTCCGTTCCGCTAGTTCTGCGGAGGTGCCGACCCGTTCCGCCGCTTCGGAGGACGGGCGAGCTGCTGCTGGGCCCGCCCTCCCTCCCTCGCGTCTGGAATCGCTCTAAAATGGAGCGATTCCGGCATGCTGAGGCTGTGGGGGGGGGCGTGGCAACCCTCCGCAATAGGCGCGGAGGGCTGTCAATCATCCAAGCGTTCCGGTAGTTCGGGCGCTCGGATGACATCACTGGACATAGGGGGAGAGGCTGCAAGGGAAGGGGACACTTCTAAAAATCCGACAGAGGTGCCTTCCATGAGCTGAATGTTTATTTTATTATGGCTTTTGCCTAACATAGACAAACACTTTGGCTCTCAAAGAATCTAGCCCAGACATTCAAGGTAATGCGATAAAAGCAGCCAGGACCCTACTCATAAAATGCATCAAGATAGGAATGTGCCCAGAGGCCAAAGCTACAAGACTTGTTTAAACTGAACTGGTTTGATTTCACTGAGTTACGTCAAATGGCTAGACACACACCAGAACACACCCAACTGGCCAGGTACTCAGAGAATGCACACAAGAGTATGGCCTGGCATTGGAACAGAATGTTCTGATGAGACAACACAACTCCTCACAAGTGGAATGTCAGATTAAAGAGACCTGGGCTGATAGACAAAATATATTTACAGGACAGACATTTCCTTTGTTAAATTTCAGTCCAGACAGGGAGAGCAAAGAAGAACTAAGATATAGTTCTTACAGTTCTGTCGCGTGCTCTGAAAGAAGATTTTAAGTTTATTGAATGAATGTGTTTATTCTAAGAGTTCTTACATCTCTATAGAAATGCCAGTCATACCCTATGGTAGGATAATGCAGAAAAAGATACGGGGTGCTGTGCAGAGGTACTATGACTCACCTGGGGAAAAAGTAATAAATATATTTATACAGAAGAACAACAAGCTTGCCAGGTCACTAGAGGAAAATATGTTAAGAGTAGGTTGATATACCAGAGGAAAATGAACGGTGACCCCTAAAACCATTATGAGGCAGGAAAGAGCTTAAGCCAGTGGTACCCAAACATTTTTGACTGACAACTCCCTTGACCTCCATTGGCCGTGGCTCCTTGTTAAGACTACAATCCTATACATTGTTTAGGAAGGCGGATTTTTCACGAGGATTCCGCGGTTCTCCTGGCTGGTTTCTGCAGCTTCCTGAGCAATCACGGCTCAGTTTGGGAACCCCTGGCTTAAGCAGTAATTTATGCAGCATTAATTGGAAAAAGATATGGGCACTTGGACTGTTCTGTCCGTATCACCCCAACGCAGGCCTGACCCACTATAAAACTGCAGAGTGTTCAATTGTATGCCAAAATAACATGTTCTTAACAGGACCAGCAACTGATTAAAAAGGCTTTCATATTTCAATTTAAATATATTAACATAGTTTTAAGTATCACTGAAGCTATCCTTCTGAAGATCTAAAGAACCTTTTGCATGTGTGATAACTGACACTACTGCTCATTGTTGGAGAAAAATCACTCTTATAGGTATTTCCCACCCACAACAACAAATCTGGGAATAGAACATATTCTGCATTACTGTAAGGCAATCAAATATACCATAGCTTTAAAAAACAAAATAAGTTCAAGACCATATTAAGGGAAGATCCTGAGGGTAATACTGATGATAATCACAACTGAATGTTGTCATCAGCTTCTACTACCTATAGTTCTTAAGTAAAGGTCATGTCTTAGTGCTTTTAAGAATGAGAGCTTTTAAGAATAAAATATCTTCCAGGGGCTTTGAGTACCAACATCAAATGTGGCACTGACACGGGGGACTTGAAACGTCTGTGCTACGTGGCCAGACTGTACAGAAGAATTCCAGAATTTGAATGTTTTCCCATCAGTCACAGAACCTCTCTCTCTCTCTCTCTCTCTCTCTCTCTCTCACACACACACACACACACACACACACACCCCACCAATAATTGAGGAAAGGGTTAATCTGCAATGAAAGCATTACAGCACAATCTTGTCTACTCAGACGTAAGGCTCATTAAATCCAATTTAACTTACCCCAGAGAAGTCTGAATAGGATTGCTGCTTTAACCTGCAAGTTTATGAACACTGAACAGTCAGACTTACTTCTGAGTGGACATGCCTAGGACTGCACTGTTGAGCAGTAATTAAGGCCCACCACTAAAACCAGCCGAAATAGTTTGTCATGATACTTCTGCATTATGAATTTCAATGTGATTTACGCACAGCAAACTTTCACTCAACTGGGATCCTAATAATCCAAGAAACGGTGCCAACAATTCAGTAGTACAGATTAACACAAATTACTGTTACTTGAAGAATTGTGCTAACTTTCTACAGGCATGCCCCAGTATCTGTTTTGGTTATCCATGGATACTAGGATGCAGATTAAAAGGATAGGGGATTAAACAAATCTCTTTTTTTTTAAACCTTGTTGCAGCAAAACCACTGATGTTCGCCTATCTTTAAAAAGGCACTCCCGCCCCCCATATCCACAGTTTCAGGTATCCATGGTGGTGTCCGGAATGGATACTAGGATATGCCTGTATTTGCTTCAATATATGTCCTGTATGGCATGAAGAGGGATAGAATAAATCCACACTTACTCTAATTCCTTGTAAAAAGTAACCATTGCATTCTGGACACTCACAGAATAACAACACAGAAAATCAACATAGAAAGCATAGCTTTAAGCAATTCTGTTTTAACTGCCAGACTGACAGCCCAATCCTACCCAACTAATTAATCTGTAGATTAATCTGTAGATTAATTAATGGGTAATTAATCTGTGGAACTCCTTGCCACAGGAGGTGGTGATGGCATCTGGCCTAGATGCTTTTAAAAGGAGCCTTGACAGATTTCTGGAGAATTAGTCCATTGTAGGCTACAGGCCAGGATGGTTAGTGCAACCTCCTTAGAGTTAGGCTACCTCTTAGTGCCAGATATCCGTCACTGCCTCCCCACTGAAGGATGCAGTGTACACCCTTTTGGCACTGGGAAGTTAGCAGTAGTTGGGATTAGGCTGGAACACACGTTTAAAACACGTGTGGAGCTACCAGGACCAACTGCAGTGTAGACGGATTCAGAAAAAATGGCAGCAATGCAAGCACCAAAGTCAGAATCTTTAATAATATTTACAATATCACACTTTCTAGTGTGCAAAGTGCTTCACGTGTTATTATCACGATGTGTTCTTTACAATAACCTTGAAAGATAAGCGTTATTATTCCCATACTGCAACTAAGGAAGACTGAGGATGCGAGGGAATGGCTTGCCAAAAGCCACCTAATAAGTGCAAGGCAGAACAAGTTTCAAACAAGCAAATCACTGATTTGCAGTTCAGTCTCACATTTCCGAATTACTGTAATTTACATTACATAGAACAGGTTAAATATCCCTTATCCAGACTGCTTGGGCCGGGAAGGTGTCCAGATTTTGAATTTCTCTGGGTTTCAGAATAACTGCATAACTAAGGAAGAGAAATGCTTCCTCTTGCTCTTTTCCCTGTTACCCATTTAGGTGTCTGCTGGCCCCTTTGACATTTTCCAACAATGGCACAGAGCAGAGAATAGAACTTACAGCCTGCCCGTGGAAATGTCCACATAACAAGACCTTCTAGTGTCCACACTATAGGAAGTTTTTTTAAAAGAAGTCTAGAACAAAAATGTCTGGATTTCGGATGCCCGGATAAGGGATACTCTACCTGTAATGTCTTTCTGTAACTTTCAAAATAAAAGGAAAGGAAACTTAAGCCAATCGCTTTTCAAACCAATTCCCAGCGCGCACCAAAATCACGTTCTCGCAAGGAAAGAAGCCCACCCGCCACCTTCTCTATTGCCCGGCATCCTTCAATAGCAACGTGACAGGCAGAAATCCAACAGGTCTAGCTTTCCCCATTGGTGCACGCCCAGGCTGGGGAAATGCTGCACCTGCTGCCACAGTTTTGCTGGCCGGGATGTTGCGGTCTAGCCTGGAGCAGCTGCAAATACCTCGTCAAGGAGACCCCGTCGGTCAATTCCCGTCATCCTCCATGTCTCTCGTGTTCTCCGGGACTATCCCGCGGCGGCCGAGGGGGTCACAGCGAGCGAGTGCCTGCCTGGCTCCTCCTCAGGGCGCGTGCACTAATGCCGCCGCGGCCAACCTCCTCCCCGCGGGCCCTGCGGGAACCTGTCTCGCTTCACTCGAGGAAAACCGACTCCCGCTGCAAACTTCCCTAGGAAGATTCCGCGCAAGCGCGCCGGGAGCCGCCGAGGAGGCGAACTGCTGCCCCAAACTCGTCCCGCCAGCAACAACAGCGCCTTCCTTGTCCTCCCGGGCCGGGGCGCGCAGGAGTGCCTTTGCGCCCTCAGGGGCCCCTTTCGGACGCCCACGGAACTCCCCAGGTGCTTGCTCACACAAACCGGTTCGTCGTCTAGGCGGGCCTTCTACTGACCAGTATAGCCAGTTATTGGCGAGCCTCGGCCGCTCCTTGCACGCGTATGGCCGCGCTCTTGCCGCCCCTGCAGAGGTCGAATCGAGGCTGTCGGCGCCCGGGTGGCAGCCCGCGCCTCAGGCGCGCTGGCAAAGCGCTCTGGCCACCTGGCGGGCCACTGTGAAGCTGGACTAGATGGGCCCTGGGCCGGATTCAGGAGGGCTCTTCTTGCGTTCGTAAAGGCATGTCTCACTCTGCTTGTCGGTTCTCACGATCCGCTTTCTAGCCCCGGGTCACAGAGTCTTCTTGGCTCTCAGCTGCAGCTCTTCTCTCCAGGCTGCACGTGCTGCCACCGAAGCCCTTTCCTCTCTCCCGCTAACCTGCAATTTCTGCTCCTCTCATAAGTCACAGAGCAGGTTCCTGGGTTGCAACCAAAGCTCCTCGTGCACAGAGTTTGGCCTGGCGGGCGCTCTCACTTCACAAGCAGGTATATCTGCAGTTGGATTGGCTCCCGAGGCATGAAAAGTTTGCTCTCAGCTGCTTTAGGCGAAAAAGAAAACTCAGGATGCCGCGGCTTTTCCCGTGGGTCCTAAAGCTACATGGCTTTCATTCTACAAATCATGGCAGTTCCAGGTTTGCAGTGTTTAACTGAGACACATCCACTAATTGATCATCGTCACAATTATGGGCCTCTCCCCTACACCCCATTATTAGAGGTGGATGTTCTTTTTTATTTGTTAACACTGCATAAAAAGCACTGCCTTTGGGGTATTTTTTAAAAAAAATATCTGAATAAAAAACACTGCATTTTGGTGTATAAGATATTTTCCAGAAATTAAAATGAGTACTTTTCCAACTAGAAATAACACTGTGGCTGCATCTGCTGACACTATATCTCCTATTTCATCTACGAGCACACTTTTAAAGCATTTGAAATTAATAAAAATGAGAACTTGGATTGAGAATCTATCTATATATATAA
This sequence comes from Lerista edwardsae, assembly GCA_029204185.1. Taxonomy (NCBI): domain Eukaryota; kingdom Metazoa; phylum Chordata; class Lepidosauria; order Squamata; family Scincidae; genus Lerista; species Lerista edwardsae. Next base: position 1,289,059 of record JAJKFI010000033.1, read on the forward strand.
AAACGGACGTGGGTCTGTGTGTGGGTCTGTGTGTGTGTATATGTATGTGAGTGTGTGGGTATGTGGGTGTGTATGTTCTGCATAGGCTGCTCAACGCCTTGACCGATCTGCGCGAAACTTGGCAGGCACGTACCTTAAGGCCTGGCGACAAACACTGCGGGGGTCACACACCCCTACACCCCCTGGTTTTTCGGGGAGGGGGGCCAGCGTGTCAAGAACCAAAGGCATTGCATTGGAAGAGGTCTGCTGCCACCCTGTGGTCACAAACGATTCTGCAGGTTCTGTGGTGGGACTGCAGTAGCTGAGCTGATACACAGGGACTAACCTAAAACGAAAGTGAAACTATTGCCCACTCTCTGAGTTGCCCAGGCTTGAAACAGCAGGTTCCAGACAATTCCAGCACCCAGTCGGATCTTACAGGGACATATTTCCACACAGCTAACTGGCCAGCTGCTCCCGTTGCTCATACTTCACTGCTATCCTGCCACATTACCTGCAGACAGTGTTCAGTAAGTGTGCCCGTTTCATTTCGCTCTCTTACTTGATTGTGTGCCTGCTTCCTACTTACTTTCACAGTGATAGTGTGCATTTCGGGCTCGGGGTCATCAATACGTTCTTATTTCAGTGAGGAGTCTCCTACTAGAGCCTCGGGATACATTGTCCCCCGGGCAACGCCGGGTCACAAACAGCTAGTATACATATAAAATTGGATGTGTGTGTGTATGTTTGTGTGTATGTTCCAGCATAACTCTGGAATGCCTGGAGCAATTTACACCAAACTTGGTATACATATGACTTACAATCTGGAAATAAATACTATGGTGGTAAGAAACCTCTAGCACTCCTAGGGGTGGGGGTGGGAAGGGGGTGACGTAAAAATTATCAAAAACGACCGATATTAGTGTCAAATCCATAGTTTTCGGGGTCGCTGAGATGAATGGTGACGCTCCCGGTGACGCTTAAGTCCAAGTTCAGCCCCCATCAGCATGGGGGGTGATTAGGGGTGCAAGATACAGTGCTTGGAAATAGAATATCTGCAGCATGCTGCTAGTGGCATAGAGGACACAATTTGATTTCAGATTTCAAAACTCATCTCACTTCCAGAAATACTGTGGGGGTAAGACACCCCTAGGGGTGGGGTGGGAAGGGGGTGACATCAGTGGTAGGATTCAAATAAATTAACAACCGGTTCTATGTCCTTCAGGGTGGCCTTCAGGGCCATCCGCTGCCTTTCTTCCCTCTCCCAACCTAAAATTAGCAACCGGTTCTGCAGAATAGGTGAGAACTGGCTGAATTTCACCACTGGGTGACATGTAAAAATAATCGAAAACGTACTATATTAGTGTCGAATCCATAGTTTTTGGGGTCGCTGAGATGAATGGTGACACTCCCGATGCTGTTTCAGTCCACGTTCAGCCCCCATCAGCAGGGGGGGTGAGAAGGGGTAAAAATTAAAATGTCCAAAATGACCGACATTCGTGTCAAATCCATAGTTTTTGGGGTCGCTAAGCTGATTGGTGACAGTCCCAATGACATTTAAGCCGAAGTGTAGCTGAATAGAACTCTGTAGAACCTTCTGGAATTTTTTAGAAATCATTATGCCCCGGTCTTGGACTCCAATCAAATACTTGCCATGTTACCAGGCCTATGCCTGAATACAAGTCTGAATACAAGTCTATCGATACCGTAGTAGATGCCTGTGAGGTAATCAATTTCCCATCAGACTTCCTAAACTCACTTGATCTGGCTGCATTGCCACCACATCGTCTTTGACTTACAGTGGGATCTCCACTTATTTTGTTACAAAACCTCGACCTGCCAAAACCTTGCAACGGCACAAGGCTGTGTGTCAAGAAGATGCTGGGTACTGTAATTGAAGCGACTATCTTAACAAGAAAGGGAGAGGGTGAAATAGTTTTTATCCCAAGGATAACACTCATTCTGACAGATCTCCCTTTTAACTTTAAGAGATTGCAGTTTCCAGTGAGACTTGTATTCTCAATCACGATCAACAAGTCACAGGGGCAGTCTATTAAGTACTGCGGAGTGGATTTGAGATCGCCATGTTTCTCCCACGGACAACTTTATGTTGCTTGCTCAAGGGTGGGTTCACCCAAGACTTTATTTATTCTTGCTCCTGGAGATGAAACTAAAAATGTTGTTTATAATCAAGTTCTGAGTTAAATTAATATTATAGTGAATTTGTAAAAGATTTTACTTTATAATTTTTATACTGTACTTATATTTTTAATTACCTGTACATAAAATTACTTTAATTTTACAGTATAGATACAGTTCATTCCTTTTCCTGTCTAATAGAAGCTTGGGATAAATAAATACCTGGGCAATGCCGGGTAAGGACAAGCTAGTGTAGAATAAAAACACAAAACACTGGAGAGTTAAAATATCTGAATAAAAACACATAACACTGCAATTTGCTATCTTAATCAATAAACTTTGGAAAACATCACAAAAAAATACACCCCTACCCATTATTTATTATCTACAGAATTTTTCTTGGGTTTATCTATCCCCTTGGTGCTTACACCAACAGTGACAAATTTGTAGTGTGAAGGCATTCGGAGATATAATAGGACATAAATCTCTGTTTATTTTGTTTTTGAAGAGAGAGACTTCTATATTGCATCATTATCACTCTTCTGAAATACAAAGTAAATAATCCTAAGAAGTGCTCTTAAGATGCACTTCTTTTAGAGGGCAAGATCAATAAGATTAAACAATACTGGAAAACCTTTTATGATTGGATAGATATGCAATGTTGAATTGTAAACTAATAAAAGATTAGTACTGATGACATAGTTCAACGTTGGATATTAAGATATTTCATAATTTATAAGTAAAGAAGATTTTGGATATATTGAGTATGAAATAGATAACCTTAGAAATGATATTATTAATTGGATTGATGATATTTTTAAGATATGCATTGCAAGGTACTTACCTAATGTGTTTACCTTTGTTTAACCCATTCCTTTGTTTTCTGTAACCCTATCCCATCTCTTTTCTCAAAAATTAATAAAAACAATTAAAAAAAAAAGATGCACTTCTTTTTAACAATATAGCATTTAATGAATCCTAGAGCCTGTCTTCAATTGTTGGTGACCTCATCCTATTGTAATTTGAAATGTCACCTTTGGTTTCCGCTCATTTTCTCAAGATCTTCTCAGATTTCTTATCTTACCTCTGACTTTCAACCCCCAGGCTCCATGATGTAGCAATGGAGAGTGTATAGACAAATGTGTGGCAAGTCACAAAATAAGGAAGAAAATGACAAAAATAGTATTGACAAACAGGGAAGGGCTGTTACTAATATAGCTATATAGTAACTCTACTAACATAGCTGAAAATAATCCCTCAATTAGTAAATTTGTAAGTGAGGGCACAATCCTAACACAGTTAAGCCAGCAAAGTTTGGATGGCACAAGGGCCACCATAAAGCACGTTTGGACCACTCTCAGAGTCAGGGAGAATGGTGCATATACATCCCTATAGGACTACTTGGATCTGCGCCTGCAAAATTGCTGATGCAAAACTGAGGCGCCTGGGGAAGGCCAACTGGGTCAGGGACAGGGGTTTGGACCCGGCCTACATCAGCCAGGCTAGTCCCACCCTCCTTCCCAGATCAGCCCTCCCATAGGTCCGCCTTCCATCCACCCCAATCCGCCCTCATTCCACCTTCCTCACCCCCCTTCCTGTGCTGGTCTTACCTTCCTGTCGCAGGTCCAGTAATCGGTGTGGGGAGGCCAGCAAACGTTCCTGTGCAGGCTCAAAAAGCGCTCAGGATTGCATTGTGAGTAATCTGTGATGGAAGCAAAAAACTGGGGACAAACTTTCTAACCTGTGACTAATCTCAGTTTTGAAAGCTGGCGTGCTTTTCAGTTTCTTGTCTTTGTTTCAGTGAATATTGCAGTTTAGTCAGATTCTGTTTCGCTTTACATCTTATAATTTTCCCAACAGCTTAACAACTGTTTGTGAAAATAGAGAGCCCAAAAACCTGTTTCAGGAAAGGGAAGGTTTTCACACAGAAAAGTTTCCACAGGAACACCTGACCTGGCCTATACTTCTGTTTACTAGAAATGATTTCCTTGACAAGCAGTCCAGGTTGTGAACTCAGTTATCTGAAATGAATGCATTTGACATCTGCTATAACTTCCTCACTTGAGACAGATTGTGAGTGCAAATCTATGCTGATGAATAGCAATAACAGAAGTGAATTGCGAACTATTTGTGTAACCTCAAACTTATTTTGGAGAAAAAAATTCGCAAATAAAACATTGCTAAGGCAGAAGAGGTGCTTTGCTAGAATGGACTTCCTATTGATTCATTTACATATAGCAGTGTTATTCAAACTGTGGGTCAGGACCCACTTGGTGGGTCGCAACCTGATGTCAGGCGGGTTGCAGAAACCTGGGAGCAGCCATCTTGGAAATTGCAGGCCTTACTCTTGTTATATTCCTTTTGTGTATGGTTACCAGATACAAACTGGGACAGCGTGCCTATACATTTATTTATTTATTTATTTATTTATTTATTTATTTTAAGGATTTTTACTCCGCCTTTCTGCCTAAAAAGGCATTCAAGGCGGCATTACAAAAACAATTAAAAAAACAGAATAACACATCATAATTTTAAAACAATGATTAAAAGCAATATAAAATACAATATACAACGATTATCCCATGGATCAGGTACAGAAAATAAAAGAATACAAAGACCAGCCAGCCTGTCAGCAACTAAAAGCCTGTTTAAACAAGAAGGTCTTCAGTCCCCGCCGAAATACCGCCAACGAGGGAGCAGTTCTTAACTCTAAGGGGAGGGTATTCCAAAGTTGGGGTGCCACTGCCGAGAAGGCTCTCCTGCTGGCCGCCACCCCTCTCACCCAGTGGTGTCATTCAGCCGGAACGGCCCGGAACTCCGTTCCGTTTCCTCCGCGGAGGTCCCGGGCCGCTCCGCTGCCTCGGAGGACGGGCGAGCTGCTGCTGGGCCCGCCCGCCCTCCCTCGCGCTTGGAATCGCTCTAAAATGGAGCGATTCCGGCGCGGTGAGGCTTGGGGGGGCGTGGCAGCCCTCCGCCATAGGGGCGGAGGGCTGTCAATCATCCGAGCGTTCCGGTACCTGGCGCGCTCGGATGACATCACTGCTCTCACCTCTCCTGGTGGCGGCACAGTCAGAAGGGCCCCCCCAGATGACCTCAGAGTACGGGTAAGGTTATATGGAAGGAGGCGGTCCCTCAAATACCCTGGGCCCAAGCCGTAAAGGGCTTTAAAGGTCAAAACCAGCACTTTGAATTGGGCCCAGAACAGAACCACAATATTTAACCACAATATAGAAGAATTTGGGCAGGTGCAGCTCATCATGGAAGGGATTTAAAAGCCGTGCCTGCTCAAATTCCCTCTGTTATACAACGGTTAAAGGTATAGGCACTCTGTCCCAGTTTGAGTCTGGTAAGTCTACTTTTGTGAGTGTTAACAGTTTGAATTTTCAAATGAGTTTTTTAAATTTTGTTTTTAGTTCAGTGCTTTTATATAATGTCCTAATCTTCCTTTCTGTCAGGGATGTGTCATGGTTGTACAAGAGCTGCAGCCCAAGAATGCCAATTTGCATTTCAGGAGTGTCATTTTATTATTAAGCACTTCCTGCTTGATGATGTCACTTTGTGCCACAACATCACTTCCAAGTTAATGACATCACTTCTGGTGGGTCCCAACACGAGTGCCATTCTAAAAAGTGAATCCCAGTCTAAAATGTTTGAATACCATTGACCTATAGATTTTGCTCCAGTCCAGGAATGGCCAAATGGGGAATTATGGGCAGCATCTAAACTTCAAAAGAATTTTGGTTGACCCCTGTAACAGTGTAGCACTCACATTCCACAGGCTCTGTGCCACACTCCATGAAATTCCTTCTTCACCATGGATAACAATGTCATAGCTGGGCTGGGGATATCCTGGGATTTTCCAGCCATCACACAGCTGATACTGAATGAGAATCCCCAGTGATAATCCCCAGCTGCTACTTCAGCACAACCTCTCAGGTTTCAATTGAGGTCTGCTCTTTGTCCTCACCTCTTCCTCATTTTTGTTTCCTGTTTCCATAAAGTTGTCTTTATGGGCTCATTTCATGTTAGGAAAACCATTTTCTCCTCCCATAGCAATCCCAGAGCTGTAATGGAATGTGTTCTGTCCACTATTCACTCATATCCTAGATCAGTGTTTCTCACACTATGGGTTGGGGCACACTAGGTGAGTCATGAGCCAATTTCAGGCGGGTCCCCATTCATTTCAATGTGTATTTTATTTTCAATATATTAGACTTGATGACTGCAAGTGACTGTATTTGGGGAAATGTTACAGAGCTGTACTTTTAACAGGCATGATGTAAATGCTTTTAACGGCGATAGTCAAGGGTGGCTTACTCCAAAGTAAGTGTGGCCAGGACTGCAGCCTTTGGGATGTTTAAAAACCAGATCAACAACTGCTTGGGAGGGTTAAGAGAGATCTTCTTTATTATAATATTGTTTAACTCAGCGGTTCTCAAACTTTTTAGACCATGACACACATCTGAAACCCCTTAATATCTAAGAATACACATTTTATTTCTGTGCCACCTATTAATTTTAACATACATAATTGACCTTATACTTCATCAAGGGGTTTATATATTTGGATATTTAGGTCTCCTCAGACCACCCTCACAAATGTATACCCATGCAATGATTACATACAAAAATCTGCATAGGAGTACCTACAAGGGGAGTACCCTTGATATAGGGTGATGCTCTATTCTGAGCATTGAATCTTGTAAATGTTGGTGTATGCCATTCTTTTATATCTTACCTGTTAGTATAAGGACTGGGCTGCAAACTGGTTAGTAATTAATTCTCCACATGAATAATCTGAAATTGCCATGAATATCGTAGTGCTTAGATCAGTGGTTCTCAAAGTTTTTAGTGTTGGGACCCACTTTTTAGAATGACAGTCTGTCTGGGACTCACTGGAAGTGGTGTCATGGCCAAAAGTGCCATCATTGTGATGCCAGAGCCTGCTGTTTCCCTGAGAAAGCAGTAATAAGTTGAGTTATTAAGGGTTTCTCAGCCATATTTCTCAGCAGAGTAAATCAGAAAGAAAAAAGCCTATTTACAAATTTGACACAAGCAAAACAGCTCTCCCCTTTTCCAGCATCCCATCTTCCCATATTTTAGGAAAAGATGCTGTGTTGGGGTGAAAAGGGACAGTTATTCTCTCCTTGCTAAATATAAAAGGAACATCCCTTGAAAAAGTGCTTCTTGCCCAATTATCTCTAATATTAATTAGAGATGCTAGTTACTTATTTCTCTTCTGTTAGCTGGGAAGCAGTTTTATTTGCCATGATGGCTAGACTTTTGCACATGAGCAAATCCCCAACTGCCTTAAGGTTATTGCTGTATGTTCAATTGTCAGAATTATTTTTAATACCTGACTTCAAAGGTCATATAGATGAATTCAGTCATGGGGCCTAGAGGTATTCATTTCACTATATCTTAGGTGAATCAGCTCAACTTTCATTGCATGCCCATCCCCCGACATAATGCAAAAATGGCAGTGTGTGTTGTTGAAACATTCTCTCCATTAGATTCAGAGAATTTGTTGTAAACTCCCTTTCAGTACTGGTTAACCTTTTCTTTTTCATTCCATGCAACTTGTTCTTTCACAAGTGCTAGTGCCTCATGCAACCACCACCTATGTACGTGCCATCAATGAATAGCCCAAGCATGTTCCAAAAAGTATTTGAACTAGGAAGGAACTTCACAATCACCTTTGAAAAAGCCCCAAGGGAATGCAATTGATAATATGGCAAGCTGTTTTTCCTCTTTCTGTGGCTTCACAGAATGATTTTGCTTGTTTGTGTAACTGATTACCATTTTAGGAAATGGGAAGAAAATAAGCTGTAGGGTTGATCAACTGATGAATTCAGGTGTGGGCCATTCCTCTTACAAAGACTAAGGGCGCAATCCTAACCTGGAGTTAGGCCGGCACAGTTCGGCCAGCAAAGTTTGGCGGGCACAAGGACCACAGTAAAGCATGTTTGGATTACTCTCGGAGTCAGGGAGGATGGCACGTCTGTGTGCTGGCCTCTCTGATTCTCAGTGTGGTCCAAACATACTTTATGGTATCCCTTGTGCCAGCCAAACTTTGCTGGCCTAACTGTGCCAGCTAACTCCAGGTTAGGATTCCACCCTAATAAAAAACAAGACAGGCTCAAATACTGACTTTATTTTTCTTAGGACACAATCCCAAGGTACCTTTGAGCAGGCACATATCACTTATGCTGGCCCAATGTTGTGAGGGAGTCACACTGACCCACATGGACACTGCAGCGGATGCCCAGGAAGCTATTCCCATGCCAGCCAAATTCAGGCAGGTCAAGTCCAATCTGGGCTTCTTGGATTTGTGCAAGTGATTTCGCTGGTGCAGATCCAAGCAGCCCCACAGGCCTCTCTGGAGCTTACCCCGGGATAAGGGGAAAATATCCCCTCACCCTGAGGAGAGCTCTAGCTGCCTCCCAGCCTGTGTAGGATACACTGCAGCCCAGCCGGCCGGCATGCTCCAACACAGATTCGGATTGGGCTGCCCAATTCAGACTTGGAAACTTGAGAGTTAAATGCCCATAGCATAGCCTGAAGGAACCTTGATGCAGCTATGTAAGAACACAAGAAGAACTCCACTGGATCGTGCCAAAGGCCCATTTAGTCCAGCTTCCTGTATCTCACAGTGGCTCACCAAATGCCTCAAGGAGCACACAAGACAACCAGATACTTGCATCTTGTTGCCACTCCCCTGCATCTGGCATTCTGAGGTAGCTTACTACTTAAGTGTGGAGATTGCACTACCTATCACGGACTGTAGCCTGTGATGTTTTCCTCCAGAAATCTGTCCAATCCCCTTTTAAAGGCACCTAGGCCAGATGCCATCACCACCTCCCTGTGGCAAGGAGTTTCACAAGTTACTTACTCACTGGATTAAAAAGTATTATTTTTTTATCTGTTCTAACTCTCCCAACACTCAATTTTAGTGAATGTCCCCTGGTTAATGTATGTTAGAGGGGGAAAAGAACCTCCCTCTATCTAATTTATTCATCCCATGCAGAATTTTATACATCTCAATCATGCCCTCCCTCAGGTGCCTTCAATCTGAGAGTTTCAAATGCTGTAGCCTTTCCTCATAAGGGAGGTCCCCCAGCCCAGTAATAATTTTGTTCACTCTCTTCTGCACCTTCTCTAATTCCCCTGCATCTTTTTTGAGATGTGGCAACCAGAACTGCACGATAAGGAAGTCTAGGCCTGATTGGATGTACATGGAAACCCCATGTACACTGCCTTGAGTTCCAGAATGGAATAAAGACAGACTATACATGAAATAAATAGGATTAAAACTAGAGAACTCCAGTCCTTGTTGTGCGCACATCCGCTTTGCTAGCTCCAAGGCAAAAATGTAGTTTTTTATCCTATATGACTGTTCTCTGCATTTTTTCCTTTTTCTTTCTTTTGCTGTTTAATCCTTCCTATTGTCTTGAGATGTTTGTCTTCCCTAGTAATGTGTGACATAGATCATTTGCCATCCAGGTGTGTTTTCCTAAATAGGATGTACCTTTTCTTATAAAAAGAGAAACAGCAGAACCACCCACTGTCCAGTAAGGAGGTGGGAAGGAACTGCAGATTAAAAGCAGCACTTAAAACAAAGTACTGGGAGAATAAAGAAGCTTGTTCTTGCCAGCATAAAGACACCAGCATAGGTTTCAGTGGAGTTTGTTTGGCAAGGAAATCCCACCAGTGGGACACAACATCCAAGAAAACCCTTTCCTACTTTGCTTGCCGTCCAGGACTCCTGGCAGAGGGTCCCTGAAACTCTAAGGGGGGTGTCATTACTAGGGACCAAAATTGCTAAAATGGTGATTTTAAGGAATAATACCATCATGTTATATACTGTTCAATGTGGAGGTTCATGAGGAATTCAATGAAAAAACTGAAGTGCAATATCTTTATTCTATCAAAAGTTATGGCCAAAACCCCTAAAAACCAAAAATACAACTTCTTATGTAAAAATAGCAGTTTGTTAAAATCACGGTTTTTAGGAATAATACCATCATGTTAAAAACTGTTCTATGCGGAATTTCACAAGGAATGAAAAAAACAGAGTGTAATATCGTCATTCTATTCAAATGTTATGGCCAACGCACACGCACCCCAAAAATACAACTGTCTTATGTAACATTATGCCTGCCACATTGAATCTCCAGATGCAGGAGCAGCATGTCACTGAGTATTATGTGCAGGGGAGGGCACTGATGTTCATCAGTGGGGAAATATTGTGAGAAAATATTCACTGAATTTATTTTCTGGCCATTGTTATTACTCATGTCATGTCATAAGAACATAAGAAGAGCCTTGCTGGATCAGGCCAAAGGCCCATCTAGTCCAGCTTCCTGTATCTCACAGTGGCCCACCAGGTGCCCCAGGGAGGCATGAGACAACAAGATGCTTGCATCCTGTTGCCACTCCCTTGCACCTGGTACCAGTAGCCCACCACCTTTGTAAGGAGGTTGCACAATCCATCATTGCTTATAGCCCATGATGGACCTTTCCTCCAGAAATCCGTCCAATCCCCTCTTAAAAGCATCAAGACCAGATGCCATCACCACCTCCTGTGGCAAAGAGTTCCACAGATTAACTACCCACTGGGTAAAAACGTACTTCCTTTTATCTGTTTTAACTCTCCCAACCCTCAGTTTTAGCAGATGCCCCCTGGTTCTGGTGTTTTGAGAGAGGGAAAAGAACATCCCTCTATCGACTTTATCCCTTCCATGCATAATTTTGTATGTCTCAATCATGTCCCCCCTCATGACTATTACTTTATCTCTCACCTACCTCACAGGGTGGTTGTGAGGATAAAAGAGGGGAAAGGGGGTAAAAATTTGAAAAATATAAGTAAATAATTTTATGTATGGGGGGGTGTCAAAAATGTCTGGGCCCTGGATGTCAAATGATCTAGCTTTGCTATTGGGTGCATGCCTTGCTTAAGGGCCACTTGCTGTTCACAGGTGAAATGTGAACACTTCCTGGTTCACAGTTCAGTCTCATGACCATCACACTAGCTACAGATTAACTACTTACACCAAAGTGAAAGCAAATGAAACATTCCTGGTGCCTTTGATAATCAGCTGTTCCTATTTATGGAGCTGAAAGTGACGTTGCAAGTCTATCTTTAGCACATTTAACTTTTCAATCTTTTTGCCCTGGGATATAAATTAGTGGGGGGACATTAATAGGATCATTTTGTTCCACATCACTCCTTCTTTTAAAACCACGTTTAGTAACTTTTTTAGTGACTATGTGATTCAGGCTTAAACTGTTTGCTGTGCAGCAAAGGGAAGACTGTTGAACATGGGTGGCACTTGAAGTTAATAGAGATGTTCATTTGTATCTGAAACCACTAAAGATCCTTATCAACATTGTGAATAGCTTGTAAATCTAATGTAGCCCAATGAAAGTCAAGTCAGCAGTGAATATCCTGTAGTCACGCATATGAGTTATCTGGGGAAGGTAAGAAAAACTCGACTGTATAAGCCAGTTTCATTTAGTGCCTAAACAAAAGCATAAAGGTTAAATGCTCTTCTACATTCCAGATTAATAAACTCTCTAATAAACCCTTGCAGGAGAGCATTCCACCAGAAAAGAATCCAGCGGTGAATCTGACTGTCATGTGGACAAACTGGAATTGTGTTCCAGTGTTGGTTAGCATCATGTAATCTGAATGGCAAAGCACTCAGGTTATGACTAATGGCTGGTTATTGTGTGAGATTTCAGAAAATCTGTTTGTGAATTGTCTGATCTAGACCACATAAAGTTATGCAAAATTACTTCACCCTTGAATGTTGCACGTGATGTCTCAGCCCAGCTACTCTTGCGATGCCTATCTATATCATACATGGTGGATCCTGAGGTCCAGCATATCATGAGGTCTGCCATTATGGCAACTTCTCTGCTACTTAGCAGACCATTGTTGCTGGCACAAGGCCTTGAAGGTTGCACACTGGCAGCAATGCCCCACAGATTGGCTGCTAGTGGATATCTGCTGGTGATGGAAGTGGATCAGAGTTGGAATTGGGTCAGGCCAGGCCAGGCCAGGGATCAGGGGTGGCGCAGGGCAGATCTTGGCAGCTGCGACTCCCACCATATTCAAAACACATGGCACAGCCCCAACACCAGCAGACTCTTCAAGGCTACATCAGCAAAAGAGGATCCAGGCAGTGGCTGAGGCTGTTTTGTAACTTACCTTTCCTGGTTGGCCTGATTTCTAGCCTCCAGGACGCTTCGTCAGCAGCCCTGAACCACTACTGGAATAAGTTCTATGGAAATAATGGTTGCAACTAACTTGATTAATTGGTTTTTGCAGTCTGGTCTACCCATATTTTGTCAGTGGGTTTTATTCCCAACTAGCTTTTTGTTACCCGGCGTTGCCCAGGTAACAAAATGATCTTCTAGAGTTTATGAGTTTTGCACCCCTTCTCACCCCCCATGCTGACAGGGGCCGAACCCAGACTCCAATCACATCAGGAGCGTCGCCGCTCAACTCGGTGACCCCGGAAACTATGGATCCGACGCCGATTTCGTCCGTTTTCGACCGTCCTCACATGGGGACCCCCTGCGCACCCCACCCCCGGGGGCACTGGGATGGCCTGAAACCCGCAATGTTTGTCGCCAGGCCACAAGGCACGCGCATGCCGAGTCTGGTGCCAATCGCTCCAGGCATTCCAGCATGGCATGGTGGACATCTTGTTTCGCACCCCTTCTCACACCCCATGTTGGAGGGGCCCAAACCCGAACTCCCACAGTGTCAGGAGCATCGCCCCTCACCTCAGCGACCCCGGAAACTACGGATCCGACGCCGATTTCGTCCGTTTTCGACCGTTCTCACACGGGGCCTCCCACGCACTCCCACCCCCACGGTGCTAGGGGGCCTGATCCCCGCAGTGTTTGTCACCAGGCCGCAAGGCACACGCGTGCCGAGTCTGGCTCCAATCGCTCCAGGCGTCACAGTGGGGCATGGCGGACATCTTGTTTTGCACCCCTTCCCACCCCCCACATTGAGGGGGGGCCGAACCTGAACTCCCACAGTGTTCGCAGTGGGGCATGGCAGATGTCTTTTTTCACACCCCTTCTTGCCCCCTACGCCAAGGGGGGGCCGAACCCGGACTCCAACCGTGTTGGGAGTGTCGCCGCTCGTCTTGGCGACCCCAGAAACTACGGACTTGACACCTATTTTGGCCGTTTTCGGCTGTCTTCATGTGGGGCCCCCTGTGCACCCCCACCCCCAGGGGCACTGGGGGAGCCTGACCCCTGCAGTGTTTTTCGCCAGGCCCCAAGGCACACGTGTACCGAGTCTGGCACCAATCGCTCCAGGCGTCACAGTGGGGCATGGCGGACATCTTGTTTTGCACCCCTTCCCACCCCCCACATTGAGGGGGGCCAAACCCGAACCCCCACGGTGTTGGGAGCGTCGCCGCTCGCCTCGGCGACACCGTAAACTACGGCTCCGATGCCGATTTTGTCTGTTTTCGACCGTTCTCACGCAGGGGGCCCCACGCACCCCCGGGGGCGCTAGGGGGCCCTGACCCCCGCAGTGTTTGTCGCCAGGCCACAAGGCACGCCCGTGCCGTGTGCCAATCACTCCAGGTGTTCCAGCAGGGCATGGCGGATGCTGTGTTTTGCACCCCTTCTCGCCCCCCACGCCGAGGGGGGGCTGAACTTGGACTCCAACAGCGTTGGGAGCGTCGCCGCTCGCCCCGGCGACCCCAGAAACTACAGATTCGATGCCGATTTTGGCCATTTTTGACTGTTTTCACGCGGGGACCCCCCTTACCCCCACCCCAGGGGCGCCTGGGGGGCCTGACCCCCACAGTGTTTGTCGCCAAGCCACAAGGTACGCGTGTGCCGGGTTTGGTGCGCATCGCTCCAGGCGTTCCAGCAGGGCATGGCGGATGTTTTGTTTCACACCCCTTCTGGCCCTCCACGCCAAGGGGGGGCTGAACCCAGACTCCACCGGCGTCGGGAGTGTCGCCGCTCGTCTCGGCGACCCCGGAAACTACGGGCTCTACGCCAATTTCAGCCGTTTTTGACCATTTTTACATGGGGCCCCCTGCGCACCCCCACCCCTGGGGGCGCTGGGGGGGGCTGACCCCCGTAGTGTTTGTCGCCAGGCCACAAGGCATACGCATGCCGAGTCTGGCGCCAATCGCTCCAGGCATCGCAGTAGGGCATGGCGGACGTCTCGTTTCGCACCCCTACCCGCCCCCCATGTTGAGGGGGGGCAAACTGAACTCCCACAGCGTCGGGAGCGTCGCCGCTCGCCTCGGCGACCCCAGAAACTAAAGAACTGACGACGATTTCATCCGTTTTTGACCATTTTCACTCAGGGGCCCTGGGGCACCCCCACCCCCGGAGGCGCTAGGGGGGCATGACCCCGTAGTGTTTGTCGCCAGGCCGCAAGGCATGCGCATGCCAAGTTTGGTGCGCGTCGCTCCAGGCGTTCCAGCAGGGCATGGTGGACGTTTTGTTTCGCACCCCTTCTTGCACCCCATGCCAAGGGGGGGCCAAACCCAGACTCCAACGGCATTGGGAGTGTTGCCACTTGTCCTGGCAACCCTGGAAACTATGTCTTCGACGCTGATTTTGGCCATTTTCGACCATTTTCATGCGGGAACCCCCGCGTACCCCCACTCCCGGGGGTGCTAGGGGGCCCCCGACCCCCGCAGTGTTTGTCGCCAGGCCGCAAGGTGTATGCATGCTGAGTTTCGTGTCGATCGCTCCAGGCGTTGCAGAGCCTATGCGAAACACACTCTCTCTCTCTCTCCTTTATATATATAGATTAAGTTTCTACAGAATTGCAGTCTTAAGACCCAAGGGGAGAAAATGAATGTTTTGATTGAAATGTAATGTTTGCAATTGGTTTTCTGGATGATAGAACATTCACCCCACTTCCTCCTCACCATATTTCAGAAAAGCAGATGTATTTACAAAATATGTATTTATTTGTGTCTGTGTACATGACACTAACAATATTAAGACATTCTGGACATTTGATGTTGGGCCAATGTGAACATGCTATATTACATGTTCCCAAATTCACATTATCTGGAGAGCCCAAGCTCTGAAGTCATTTATAACAGGCCTGGATATTTCTGAGATCCTAAAAGTGCTTGTTGGCCTCATGCATCCACATTCCCTTCTGCATCTAATGAAGGTTCTGGTTAGTTCTGGTCACAGACCAAGAAGTTCCTGTTCAAACTCTGCAATGGGTAAGCTGGATTGGGCAATTGCTATTACATCAGCAGCTGTTGATAGCCAAGGTGTGACCCACTGACAAATACTGGAGATTGTTGTTGCCTACTCCTTACCTTGGAGAGGCTGAGGAACTGCTGCTACTCTATGCATCTTCAACCCCATTCATCAGTGGGGAATCAACAAATGATGAGAATTTTCTTCCAATAAAAATAAAATTACCCCTTACAGGAGCCTGTAATGCTCAGGTGCCTTGGGTCTACCACAGACCTAGAATGAACCCCAAAACTGTGAGTTTCACCATGACCTTAATCAATTACATCATTTTGGCTCTACCAAGTATTAACTGCATAATGTGTTTTTACGCCTGTGTCAAGTACAGTATTTTAATACTCCAAAATGCTAAAGTAATCAAAACACATGCATTATTACAACTTCATATTTTCAAATTAAAACAGTGAACAAAATGAAAACAAAGAACATACAATTTTATTGGAAATGAAATGTTCATTTTTGATTTTGTTTTCTGTTTTACAAAAGCTTTAAACGAACAGATTAGTCAATATTGTGTTCCTTCAACATTTTTAAAAATACAATTTTAAAATGTTTGGTTTCAGATACAAATAAGTACAAATTTGTGAATGAAAGAATCAGAACCATCAAATTATCTGATTAATTTACAGCTTAAATTACAGTATTGCTTTTGTGATGCAAACTAGTTAAGAGGAGATATCCAAATGCTTGACCACCTAGAATTTGAATGTGAGGGTAAATGAATGACCCGAAGCACAACTTTAATTAATCCTTTGCTGATGTGGCTAATCACGTTTGGCCACATACATCTATATTAAGGTTATCACAATGAACTTTTTCAATGTTCCCAGTTACTCTATGTATGGTAGAATACCCATTTAATTCCTAAAGCCAGCTCCCAGATTCTGTCATGACCAAGAGACAGGACCCATGATGGGGCTATACAGATAAGATCAGGCCTGTGTATCAGTGGCTAGGGTCATCACAAGAAGAAGTAGGCTTAGCCCCCCATGTCAACTGATTCCAAGTATTATTTTACTGTATTTGTATCCTGATTTTCTCCCCTGGAGGCTCCCAAAGTACACTCCTAAGTGAATTGTTGCCATTCGATTCCTAGGGAGAATAAAGTGCTACAGCCTGATATGGTGTGGACCAACTATCACTGTCAGAGGTCTGCAAAGGAGACCAATACTTCAAGCCCAATACTGCTGCTGCCCTTAATGATGGACATTTTGCTGGTATAAATTAATTACAAAGCACACTCAGGGTTCATTGGGGTAGGAAACTGAAATATTTATTTCCCTTCTCACAAAAGTGCTTGTAGATAGAATCTATGAGCTAGGAGATATCAGTGCCAAAATTTGGGGGAGACAAAAGGCTTCCACCAGGCAACTTGCAAATATAGCTTGCAACACCAGAAGGCACTCATCAGCATTTGTTTCATTGTTTTGGTCCCTCTTTTAATGAGACAAACGGACAAACTACCAATTTGTTCAGTATTCATCAAACTGCTTCTAAAAAGGCATATTGGTGCTCCAGTATTACCCTACTGGCAGAAGTTGGAAGCATTTCCTTTCTTTAAAATCAAAGGATGAAAGGTACATTGCACTAATCTTTTTCAAATATTTTGATTACGTTAATGGCAGCCTGCAAAAATAATGGCCAGATTATCTTTGGTTGCTCCTAACTTTCTGAGAATGGTCTGTACCCTTATTTTGAGCCTGATTCCTGGACATGTCTTTATCAATGAGGATACACCAGTATCCTAAAATAATGAGTTGCAAAACTTTCTTAGGGCACAGTCCTAACCAACTTTCCAGCACCAGGGTAAGGGCAATGCATCTCCGAGATAAGGGAACAAACATTACCTCCCTTACCTTGAGGAGGCCTCTGTGACTGCCCCTCTGCACTGGAGGATGCAGCACATGCCCCATTGGCAGAGCTATATTAGTGCTAGAAAGTTGATTAGGATTGTGCTCCTAATCAAGTGCATGATCAGCATATACCATGAACATAATGGCCATGTGCAAAGGATCCCTATAGAGTGCAACCAAGTTGTATTTTCCCCTCCTCATCTACATACTTGTATGGGTGAATGAACGTACAGTACAAGAGGCAGTTGGGGGAAATGGAAAATCTTATTTTCTTATGTCTTCTGTATATCAGACTTTTGATTGCATTACTCCACAACTAAAAAAATAAGCGTCTAGATCCTCTTGTTCTTGTTAGTTTTTTGTTTTTTCAAATCATGATTTTTCACATTGAGAATATACAAATTTTGCTGATAAGGGCTAAATAAATCAATTTATAGCCACTTTGGACTAGTGAAAATTAACTTTGTTATAAATTACTGTGTTAGGGGCTAAGGCTTAACAAAATAAAATCTTAGCCATCTTTCTGAGGATAAAATAACTACAGGCCACTTTTTGTTTCTAAAGGGATGCCTACCCTGAAGGTTTCAATGTCTTCCAGACTCTCAGTGATAATGGACTGATCAAATCTTAAAGACGTTTTTGATTTGTGAATCTGTATTAGTTGAATGCTAACATTTAAGTATATTTGATCCAATTCAATCCAATGGACAAACTAGTTTTGGGACAAGGTGGAAGTTCTTGCTGTTCAACTTCATGGCTCAGTGTAGTTGTATAGGGCACTTCAGGTTTAGCAGCAGTGGTGGGATTTGGGGGGTTCGCCCAGGTTCTATAGAACCAAATGGCTGGGCCCCGCCCACTCGCTTACCTCGGCTGGCTTCGGGTTTTTTTTGGCTCTGGCTATGATGTCATAGAACCGGTTGTTAATTTATTTGAATCCCACCACTGTTTAGCAGCCAACAGAATACTAATAAGGCATGATGAAGACTAGCTGTAATTTTCTCCAATCTTGCAGTAAAACAATCATCTATAGCTGGATGAAATGTAGGCAACTTGTAAGACAGAGAAGAAGCTCACAATCTCTATGACAGTGGCCAAAGAACAGAATTGACTGGACAATTCTTCAGTGCAAGCCCCAATAAATGTTCACATGCATCTTCCACTCATTTCAGCAAAATTTTCACAGTAGAATTTCCTGGTGGATTAATCATGACCTCTGAATCTTTTTCATAGGAGTATTTTACCTGAATATGGGCCTTTTCATGTGACAACAGAAGAAAAACACAGGTCTTGCCTCTTGTGCTGAAGTAGCACTAGTGTGGATTCATGATCGTACTGTGATACTCCATTATCATACAATACAGTAGGAGGTTTTGATGCAAGAAAGATGGTCATTACAACAAGGGTTTGCTGAAGGAATAGTAGCATTTTTTCAACAATTCCAAATGGCAGCCTGAATGCTGGGAAAAAATGCCATTATATCAGTGATGGGGACATGAGCAGGAGAACATCATCTTGCACAACTGAATAAACCATGATATCTTCCCCCAGACTGAACATGCCCTATTAAAATTACTCTATCATGTTCATTCAAATAATAGAGCTAGAAGCTTAAATTCTGCTTGTCATATGTACATAAAAGTATTCTCACTGTGTGGGCCAATGAAAGAAATGACAATCTATATTAAATTGTATATGTTGTCAAACCTATTTAATTGTTTTAAAAAGTAAATGACTTTGAAAGTCTGAACCTGGATATTATATGCAACCATATATAATGTACTTATTTTCATTTTATCATCACATCTTTGTTTGCATCAAAGAAGAGTTTGTGGAGGTTAAAATGTTGAAATTTAATTTCACCCCATAAACATTAATGTGTTAAAACATTACGTAACTTAAGCACAGCTGGAAATTAAATTCAAATATTTTGTAATCAGGAAAAAAACCTCTAAGCATTGTGAAACACTCGAATACTAACAATTTGCTCCTAAACATTTCTCTCTCCAAAAACAATGTGTGAAATTAAGCAAGAAACATTTCAAATTCTTACAGCCAATAAATTTACTTACTGCTTATCATTACTTAGAGCTAATGCCATTATCATAATGGGACTATATAAACTGAGAAAAAAAGTTTTGCTCATAAGGCAGGAGCCATATTCACAGTGTATTCTCAGTATGAGTTCATTCAGTTATTGCAATTATATATTCTCCAAATATGTGTATCAGCACAATTATGTTCTTCAAAAATAGCAGGGGACGTATAGTCAATTTTTATCACATCTTAATTGATCATGTTGGTAACTGAACAAATATTAAAATTCAGATAAAGGGATCTATTTGTATTTGTGTTATGAAAGAGTCTACACTGAGCTAGATCATGTTAGCTATATCCTTTGGAAGCTCAATCATAGTAGCAATCTAACAAAAAAGAGATGGTGAATATTTCACATCTTAGGATATTTACTATTTCAGAGATAAAGGCTCCCCAAAACAGACACATAATGTGACATCATAATGACTACAGTATTTGGGCATGAGCCACTGGGTGCTACAAACAAATTCTGGTTTCTTCTTCACGGAAAGATTATCTATGTGCATGTAAGGATTGACATAACAGCTGCCTTATATGGAGTCCATCTACCCCAGATTATATTGGTCCATCTATCCCAATATTGTCTACTTCTTGCAGCAGCTCTTCAGAGCCCCAGGCAGAAGACTGAGGGCACCTGGTGGGCCACTGTGAGATACAGGAAGCTGGACTAGATGGGCCTTTGGCCTGATCCAGCAGGGCTCTTCTTATGTTCTTATGACTTTCCCATCCCGCTACCCGAGAATTTAAGCAGAGATGTTGTGGAGTGAACCTGGGACGATGCATTCAAAGCATGTATTCTATCACAGAACAAAGTCCCTCCCACTGGATACTTTTGTGGGGTTTTTTTTTTAACATTTCCCTGTGCAGAATGATGTTCACAGATGAGAACAAACAAGCTTCTCTGTGTGCAAAACACAGGGCATGTGTCAAAGCTGCCGAAATATGACCTATATGTTTTTGTTTTCATGCTCTGTCATGGAGCTCATTTAACTAATTATAGATAATTGTATGGATGAAACAAGCCTGAAATAAAAATGGAAATCAGGCCCTTTATGTGTTACAATAAATAGTTTAAAATATGCCATCCAGTGACGTTTCCCTCAGAAATCAATTATAATGGCTTGGCTCCAAAGAGCTACATTATACATGCCCAAGAGCTTGAGCATGCCTAGTGAAATTTTTTTGACTTTTTTTTTTTTGCTTTGAATAGAAAACCTATATGCCATATCACAAAAAGCTTTTGAAAGTCCCCTCAATTTGAACAAGAGTTTGCCACGTGGCACCAGGGAAGGGAGGTGGATGGGAAGGAGACCCTGTTCAAGAAGCTTATAGGCCTCTTGGGTATGTGGAATTAGTTCTGTGATTCTTTGGATCCTGACCAAGGTTTTCTTGCAGTAAGACAGTGATTTTCAACCATTGTTCTGTGGCACATTGATGTGCCACAAATGGTCTGCAGGAGTTTGCAGGGAGGTCATTTATTAGTAGGGCAATTGAGTCCCCTGCCAGCAGAGTGGTGCGCCTTGTCAATTGGCAAAAAACCTGATGGTGTGCCTTGACAATTTTAGCACCTTGTCAGTGCTGGGGGATGAAAAAGGTTGAAAATTGCTGCAGTAAGAACTCAGATGATGGGAAGGAAAATCTTCCCATCTGGAGAAAAATAAAGCAAGATTGATCAGTGGATCAGCCGCTGTTGCCATTGAGAGATGTGCAAGGATCTGAAATGATGATTCCACAGATCATTTTTAGACAAAGCCTGGTGCTGCCTAAATTCCACAGCTGTTGTTTTGTTGTTTGGGATTTTTTGCTTTCTCTTTAAGAATGAAGGCAAAGAGAACAGAATAGCAAAAGCCAGCTTTTTCCACAGTTTCTTTGGTGCTTTTGCCAAGCAGTATTGCCATTATAAAGGTGGATAATTTCACAGTTTCTTAAGCTTATAATCACACCCTAGAAGAATTTGGAAAGCAAGACAAAAGATTTTTAACAGCACATGAGTTGTGAAGAGGAAAACACCCAAGGAATCCATTGACAATGCAAAGCTCAGGTGGCTTTGAACCATGAGGAAACCTGGCCCAGCACTGTGCTATGAGCCATTATGGCAACTTTTAATATTGATTTCATGTTGAGTTATTAGATGCACTGACTCCTGAGGAGAAGGTTTAGGCAGAAAAGGGTTAATGTCCTTTTTTAGCTGTTAATTTTTTTTTAAAAAAACAGAAAGCAGTGAAACTTTTAAGTTTAGAAGGGATACTGTGAAACATATATCCTCAGCCGAATGACGGAACTTCCTCTGAAGTTGATGACAGTGTTAACAGTGATCATCTCTAGATCGAGCTGAATGTCACGAGGCCCCTTCACAGGACGAGTCAATACTAGAGTAGCACTGATAGGTCCAGTTTGCTGTATGCAAAACACAAAGGAGAGAATGAGGGTCTCTAAACATACGATGTGACCTTAAGCTAATTCTTCCCCCTCCTTTTTTTTGAGAAGGTCATGGCTCTGGTGGGGCAGTTGGTTAAAAGTTTAATTATTGGTGATAAAGGATTGTGTGGCTATAATCACCAGTTATGATCAAATTGTTCACTTAACTAAGAATAACCATTTGAAATCACCTACATTTTCAGGGACAAATTTTAGCATAAAGCTTTGAAAATTAACTCTCCTTCAAGGTTCACCAAAGCCTGAAATTGAAATCAGACCCAGACAACCATGCAAAGTTGCATTTGCAATTGTATATGATTTTGTTCCAGATCTTCAGTCAGCCACATATGACCAATGGGCAGCCACTTGGCCTTTGCTGCATCCAACGCAGCTTTGGGGCAGTCTGGGGGTCTCCTTGCGGTAAGGGGATGTTTTTCCCCTTATCCCCAAGTAACACCCAGTCCTGCCCCATGGGGCTACTGGGATCTCCACCAAGTAGCAGAGATCTTTTTAGCTAAGATCTATTTAGCTGGTGGACGTCGGAGCAGCAGGGTGTAAGCCAGCTCGCCCTGAAAGAGTGTTAGGATATGGCAGAGGCCTGCTCCGTGGATCCAGCCCCCTCCAGGGCCTGATCTGCCCCATCCCACCCTCACCCACCCCAAAACAACCCCTATCTGCCACTCTCCCCATGCCCCTCTGCTGCCTGGCACAAACACCTCCCCTAGTGGCTGGGCCTGTGAATGCAGCATCGGTGAGGCAGCTTAGGCTGCTCTGCCAGTGCTGCTGACTTGCTAGGAGTTGCGACATGCTTTATGGCACCTTCTGTGGGAGCAGTGATTGCTGCACTGGTGGATCTCCGAGTTAGGATTGTGCTTTCAGTGATGTGTGGACCAGAGGGTAGTAAGGAATTACTAGGGCTATTACTTTTCTATAATTTGCAGAACAGTATGTGTATCATAAAAATTATACAGTATATGACCATAGAGGTGCTGAAAATCATAAGGCACCATCAAAGTAGACCCTGGTTTTTTAAAAACATTGCAAACAAAACAAAGCTCAAAGGAATTAACTAAGGATAAGATCCTACCCCTAATTCCACTCACCCGCATGTAGAATTCTCTGCCTTCATTTCCTGATTTGATCTGGAATATGTAATAAGCACCAGGGTAGCGGGAAGTTGCTTGCATCTGAAATATATCAGCTGGCACTGTGCGTCCTGACACATCCATGTCTCTGTACAGAATGGTGAATGGCTGGTCTCTGCAACTAGGATTTTCAGCTGGACAAATGCAGTGGCTAGCAGAACAAAAGTATTTATTATTATTGCTGTTGTTACTGAGTAAATGTTACAAAACTTATTTTTTCATGCTGCCTGACAGCAAACCAAAGAGAGGCTATCCAGTATTCCAATGTATAATAAAATTTCTTGGTTTTTTACTTCCATTGTTCTAACTATATTTTCTACTAAATTACAGTAGGGATTATCAACACCTTTTTAGAATCAACAATCACTTAACCAGTTTGTAATAATACTGCCAACCTAGCAGTTCAAAAGCATGTGAAAATGCAAGTAGATAAATAGGTACCACTTCAGTGGGAAGGTAACGGAGTTCCGTGTACCTTGGCATATAGTCGTGCGGGCCACATGACCACGGAAACTTGTCCTCAGGACAAATGCCAGCGCTTCGCCTTAGAAACACAGATGAACACCGCCCCCTACAGTTGGTCATGACAAGACCATTTGTTCGTGGGGAAACCATTTCCTTTACCTTTAATAATACTGCATCCCAACTCAGACCATCTCCCAAAGTTTATTTGACATAGGTTAAATGAACCAAAGAAAAGACTTGTTTGATCAGTCCAGAGACCCATTTACTCCAGCATCCCATTTCTCACAGTGGCCCATCAGCTGCCTTTGAGAAGCCCACAATTGGAGAAAAAGGCATCCTGACTAATAGCAACTGGTCCAATCCTTTCTTAAAGCCATTCAAGTTAAAGAATATAACCACATCTATGGGAATAGATTCCACAGACTAATTATGAGCTGAAGACAGATGCAAATAATTAAGGGCACAATCCTAACCGACTTTCCAGTACTGACATAGCCATCCCAATGAGGCAGATTCTGCATTCTGCAGTGGAATAGTTGTCATGAAGGCCTCCTTAAGGTAAAGGAATATTTGTTCCTTTAGCTTGGAGCTGCATTGCTCTTACCCTGGTGCTGGAAAGTTGGTTAGGACTGTGCCCTCACATTCAGTTTCTCTACAATTTTCATTTCCTATTTAAGCTTCCCTTTTATTTCCTTGTTATCTAACAATCCAAATGCCTCCCTGGCAGATTTTCTGCTTTTAGTGTATTAAAATAAGTCTTTATTGTTTGTTTATTGCTTTTTAATGGTTGTGTGTATTAATTTTGGTTAGACGAACTGTGGAACAAACTGGTCCCTGGATTCTGAAATCTCAAATATATTGCTTGAATATACAGACGAGTCTGCTGCCATCAATGACGTGGCAAGTAATCATATTTTATTTCTGTTACTTGTGCTGAAATTAAAAAAATGGAATTTCTTACCTGAGAATTCCTGTTCCGGGTAGAGGAAGGGGGCATTCCTGACTCTTGGGGATAGCTACTCCCACTACTAGGAGGCAGGGCCAATCGCAGATGAAGTCTCCTCCTCTAGGGAGGGCTTCCCATTTCCCCAGACCGGTCCTGGAGAGCTGGAAAACACCTCAACAATCCCACCGCACTATACCAGGTACTATCGCCAGTGGGATCACATGAATAACTAATCAAACATAACAAGGAAAATCAGGCAAAAACGGATAAATTTAGATGTGCAGGCTGATACCCAGAGGCTGCCCATGCCAGAAGTTGCCCACATCTGTGGCTACCTCCCCACAAGTAGCCCACAGCTCAGAAGAATGATATACCGAGGATGGTGAAGAGGTGGGTGGAATGCCCCCTTCCTCTACCCAGAACAGGAATTCTCAGGTAAGAAATTCCATTTTTCTCTGGTAGAGGAAGGGGTCATTACTGACTCTTAGGGATATGCCAGAGCTGTCAAATATTGGGATGGGCCAGACGAGGTGGAATCATTCAGGATCTCATTACTCTCTGCAGAACTCACCTGCCAAAACATCAGCCGAGGCTGCACTGACAACCGCATCATCCTTGGCGAAGGTATGTACCAGCGCCTGCACTGCTGCCCTTTAGCATTGCCAGAGAGGAATAACCATAAAGACTGCTGAAGTGGCTGCTCCCCTGAGAGTGTGAGCAGTGGCACTCAAGGGAGGTTCCTTGCCCAAGGATTTGCATGCTAAAGCAAAAACAGTCCAGTAACCACCAGACCAAGGCAGTGACAGAGATTCTCTGTGGATGCTTGGACACCAAAAGGCTCAAACAGGGCCGATATATGGCAAAGGCCCCTAGTCCCTTTGGCTGAAAAAATTAGTCTGCCTGACATCCGATCTTGGTCCCCAGAACTGTTCTGTCTATCAATACAGGAACGTTTGCTCTGTGGGGACCTGGGGACACAGGGTCCACTGGTCCAGCCAGAGATATTCCATCTGTGAGACTAGAGGTTATGAGGCTCAAGCTGCCTCACCAGCAATTTTAGCATAGCTGGATACCTTCTTGATGTCCAAGTGTCAGTCCACCAAGAAGGTATATAGACTTGCCTTCTATGATGTATTTCAAGGGGAAATAGTACTATCAAGCCCAGGGTTAAGCTGATCCTTGACTTCCTTTAGGACAGTGGACAAAGCTTTGGGTACTAGCACGGAGCGCAGATAGGTAGCAACTCTCAACTGGTCTCTAAGAGCAGGGTGGGAGAAATGAGGGGTCTCACTCAGTCCTGCACCACCTGTTGCAACACCCTACGCCCCAACATCTAATGAAGCAGATGTGGTCACTCAGTAATGCCTAGTGAACGTGTGCTCAGAAGCCCAAGTAGCTGCCCTGCAGATCTCCCCCAGGGATGCATAGCCATCAAAGGCTGAGTGGCAGCACTCCTTAGAGAGTGTGCAGTTATGCCTCCTGGGGGGGGTGCCACCCTGTGCCTTGTAAGCCAGCAGTATAAACAAGCATAACCATCCAGCTAGGGAAGTGGATTAGGCCTTATGACCCATGTTAGAACCCTTAAGGTGACAAATAAGGCTTCTGAGCAACAAAATTCCTTGGCTCTGTCTGTGTAGAAGCGCAAGACCCTCCTAACATCTAGGGTATGCCAAATTCTCTTCCTGGGATGTGAGGGATTGGGACAAAAGGAAGGAAGGATCAACTCCTGTGTCTGGTGAAACAGAGTATTAACTTTGGGCACAAAGGCCAGATCCAATCTGAGGACCACCCTGTCCTTAAGGAAAATGCACAGTCTGGGATGCACTGAAAGTGCTCCCAGCTCTGAGACTCTCCTGGTCGATGTGACGACTACAAGGAAAAGTGTTTTAAAGGTAAGTTTTCTAAGAGGAATCGTTGCCAGGGGTTCAAAAGGAGGCCTCGTTAGTTAATGCATCCAAAACCTTGTTTAAATTCCAGGATGGAAACCTATGAACCAAGGGAGGATTTAACAAGACCACCCCCCGAAGGAACCTCTTAACATGTGGGTGGACGGATAATGATTTACTGGACCTGGCACCCAAAATACTGCTTGAGGCTGCCACCTGACATTTTAGGGACAGCCCCTTCTCCAGACCCTGCTGCAGAAAAGCCAACGCATGCTTCACTTTGGACCTAAGAGGCAGTAGACCCTTAGACTTTGCCCATCCAGAGAAAGTGTGCCAGGTTGAATTATAAACCCTATTGGTTGACTTTCTTTTAGAGGCCAAGAGGGTAGCCATTACACCATCTGAGTAGCCTAGGTTGGACAATAGGCTCCATTCAACTTCCAAGCTGTCAGGTTGAACATCTGTGGCCTTGGATGGAAGGTTGGCCTTGAGACAGAAGGTCTTCTCTGGAAGGAAGTGCCCAAGGTTCCTGTTCTGACAGGTGTAGTAGCTCCGGGAACCACGGACAACAGAGCCATCGTGGTGCAATGAGAATCGCCCTTGTTCTTCATTCCTTCACCTTCAGAGGAACCTCTGAATCACTGCCACAGGTGGAAAGGGGGCCCTACGGCCACATGCTGTGAAGGGTGTCAACTCCTTCTGCTCCCTGTTGAGGGCTTTTTGCGAAGAACCTTTTTAGCTGAGCGTTCTCGCAAGAGGCAAACAGGTCGACTATAGGGAGACCGAATCACTCTGTCACTCTCTGGAACACTTGAGGATGCAACTGCCACTCCGCTTCTGCAATCTTGTGGTGACTCAACCAGTCTGCCGTGACATTTGACAGACCTGCCAGATACTCGGCTTGGATCGCCTCAAGATTTTCTCCGCCCACACAGAGTTCCATCACTTCCTTGTGGAGGGTGCAAGACTAGAGTCCCCCTTGTCTGTTTATAAAAGCTTTTGCCGTGACATTGTCTGTCTTTATGAGGACTTGTCAATTCTGGACAAGGTGAGCAAAGCTTAGGAGGGCTAGCCGGACTGCCTGTAGCTCCAGCAGGTTGATATGAGCTGACGTCTCAGCAGGCTTCCAGGTTCCCTGGGCTCAGGCCCCATTTATGTGTGCACCCCAACCCAGGAGACTGGCATCTGTTGTCACAACGACCAACTCCTGACAACCAAAGGGAGAGCCCTTAGCTAGCCGCTTTTTGTTCTGCCACCAGACTAGTTCTTGCTTGATCTTCAGTGGCAAGGAAACCATGCAGTGCCGGCATCTCTCGATCAGATGTTGGTGAGGAACAAGAAAAGCCTATAGGGGCCTAGAATGGAGTCGTGCCCATTGTACTATGTCATTGCACTATACAAACATCCCCAACAGTCTGGCCAAGGACATGACATCCGATGCTGTCTCCCGCAGAACAAGGTTCAGCAGATCCCAGAGCTTGTCCTGCGATATGGAAATAGTGGATGTTGCTGTGACCAACAGGATCCTGAGATGCTCTAGGTGCTGAGTGGGCTGAAGTGAACTCTTGTCTCTGTTACAACAAATCCCACCTGTTGGAGAATTCTGAGGGTGAAAATCTGAGGAAAACGCTGGTGGGCGGGCAGAATCGGAATGTGGAGGTAGGCTTCCAACAAATCTACCAACGCGAGGAAGTCCCTCGCCTCCAGGGCAGTGACTATCAACTTGCAAGTTTCCATCTTGAATTTGCATTGGAACAAAAACCGTTTGAGCCATTTCAGTTTGAGGATAGCACATACGTCCCTGTTCTTCTTCGGGACTAGGAAGAAGACCGAGTAGACACCTCACCCCCTCTGACTGGAGGGGATTGGCTCGATGGCTGTGATGTGCAGCAGGTGCTGGATGGCAGCCTGCATCCTTTGATGTTTCGCTGTGTCCCTGGAGACAGGCACTTTCCAGAAGCGATTTCCTGGCTTCTTCTTGAATTCCAGGGAATACCCCCTGGAGACTGTCTCCAACACCCAGGCATCCGTGGTGAATTGGGACCACTGATCCACGAAAAGTTGGAGACGACCCCCTTATTCCTATGAATCCTGGTGTCACATGGTCCAAGAAGACTTCCCTGCTTTACTGGAAGTAACAGACTCTCTTCCCAACTGGAATCTGCCCTTGGGAGGAATCTGGATCTGTTCCAATGTCCCTTCCACTGATTGCTCCCTCTCTGGCAAAAGGAGTTTCTCTGGCCATGAAAGGAAGAAAACACAGAAGTTTTCTCTTTGGGCTGCTCTTTACGCACAGTTGGCAGTACCTTGCGTTTATCGCGGCTCTCAACCAATAGGGAGTCCAATGCCTGACCAAAAAGCTTGGACCCAGAAAAGGGGACTGAGACCAGTCTGGCTTGTGATCCCTAGTCTACCTCCCACTTTCATAACCATATGTTATGCCTTGCTACAACATTGGCTGCGAGGGCTTTTGTGGTGAATTGTACAGCATCAAGGGATGCAGTGTAGGCCACTGCCAGTGAAATCTTTTTAAGAGAGTTGCGGAGGGGCCTAGATAACTTGTGGCCCGACTTGAACAGGTCATCCACCCACGCACAGATGCCCCTCGCCATGATAGAATTGGAAGCAGCTGCTCTCAGGGCCAAAGCTGATGCTTCGACATTCTCCTTGAGTGCGCCCTCGACTCCCCCCTTTGCCTTCTGAGAGAAGGACTGCTGCCGAGGAGAGTGCTGCCATGGGCTGATCCACACTGGGAACCTTGAGCTGCGCCAAGACATTCACTGGCAAGTTATAGAGTTTACTTACAGATCAAACATGGGGTGCGTTTCGATCTGTTGGGCACCTTCCATTCAGCCTCTAGAACTTGTTTGAGGGGTGTAGGAAAAGGAACAGTAGTGGGTTTGCTAGAGTCCTTAGGGAAAAACTAAGTGAGGCTGGTTTATCCACAGCAGTCTCTGGGTTCATAGTAGCCTCCTCTTGGTTTAATTTAAGAGTTTGGACCACCTTATTTAGTAGGCGAGGAAACATTTCAGCTGGGAAAAGCCTGTCCCACTGTCCCCATCGTCCAACAAATCCTCTCCAGAAAGTTCTCCTTCCTCTTTAGAATACTCTGAAGACTCAGGGGTGTCTGACTCCCAGGGGTCGGAGAAAACAGATTCTTTACTAAGACCAACTTTCTTGCTCTTATGGGAAAGCTTAGTTTTGAGGCTGTGCTTTTTTGATTTCTTTTTGAGAGGTGTTCTCTCAGAGCTGCTGGAATACGAAGAGGAAGAGCTGGAAATGGGAGATGGTGTGCGTTTCCGGCTCCTCTTACCCCCTTGCTTGGTTTACCCTTTGGGACCCTCTGAGGCAGACTCAGACATAACCCTCCTCACGATAGCCTCTATTTGGGCTTGAGAGTAGGACTCTTTAGGATCCCGTATCAGGACTGATGGAAAAGACTCCCCAGGCTGACCCCTCCCCTCGGTGCCCACCTGCTGTAATGGGGGGGGGTCCTACCTGTCGAGGCAGAGACTTCCATGGTCAGTCCTTCACCTCCACGCATAGTTGGGGCGAAGGCGGACTTCCCAAAGCCCTGGAATGCAGCCGCAGTGAAGGGGGGGGCTGTCAGACCGGTCTCACCCAGCTCGAAGGCATCCGTGGGCTTCTAGCCGGTAGGCCCAACTTCAAGGAAGCGGCGTGAAGCAAAGTGGTAGCGGGAGGCCAAACAGTAGCGGGAGGCGCATGCTGGGGCCTCCCAACCAGAACAAGAACTCGCTTCACCTTGCCAGCCGCGAATGGGCCTGGCATGCCAAATCTTCAACGCCTCAGACAGCACGTGAGGGAGACTGTGCAGGAATGGGGCCTCTCTCCCTCGGCTGGCAGTATCGCACAAGCGCGGGAGACGCGAGCTGGGGCCTCCTGGCTAAAAGTTAAAGACTGTCCGTGGCTGTTGCTAGGACGCTGGCCTCATTAGCGCACTGTGGAGGGAGACTGCCAGACAAAGGAAAAACTCCCTCAACCTCCATTTGCCGTCATGGCAAAAGGGCATGAAAAAAAAATGGTGTGTCTCAGCAGCCTCACAGGCATCTCACAGGCCCGCTGTGTGAGAGTTCTTCCCTGACCAGGACCCAATAAGTTATGCCTACCAGCTGCAAAGCTGAAGCACAAGTCAGGGAAGGCAGAGGAGTCCAATAAACAAATCCTTCTTCTATTTTATATTTTTTAAAAGAACTGGAGACCAACACGACCGTTCTTGTTGAAGGCTGAACCGGTCTGGGGATCAGAGGGACGCCCCTAAGGAGAGAAGGACTGCTGCTAAGGAGAGTGCTGCCACGGGCTGATCCATGCTGGGAAACTTGAGCTGCGCCAAGACATGCAAAGGCAGGTTATAGAGCTTACTTACAGATCAAACGTGGGGTGCGTTTCGATCTGTTGGGCGCCTTCCATTCAGCCTCTAGAACTTGTTTTGAGAGGTGTAGGAAAAGGAACAGTAGCGGGTTTGCTAGAGCCCTTAGGGAAAAACTGTGAGGCTCCACAGCAGTCTCTGGGTTTACAGTAGCCTCCTCTTGGTTTAATTTAAGAGTTTGGACCACCTTATTTAGCAGGAGAAACCCCTCCTTTGCCTGTGTGAGGGCCAGGCCCTGACTAGGAAGGCAGGGGCAGAAAAAAGGTGAAGAGAAACCTAGAGGAGAAGAAGAAAAATGTAAAGGAAAAACACTGAGCTACAGAGTTCAGAGGATTAGTATAGCTTCCAGCCCTAGCAGAGGCAGAGCCGGTCTGGGGAAATGGGAAGCCCTCCTAGAGAAGACTTCATCTGCAATTGGCCCTGTCTCCTAGTAGTAGGAGTGGCTATCCCCAAGAGTCAAGAATGACCCCTTCCTCTACCAGAGAAATAGTTTGCTTAACATCAGTTCACATATATGCAAAGTGATGCCCATCCATCTGTATTTTTCTGGTTGAGAGAGATCTGTGACTGTAAGCAATGTGGTGTATGTTGTGGAGCATCAGAGTTCATAGTGGCTGAGAATGATGAGCTCCTCTTTTACCATGAAGCATTGCTCATGCAAATGCAAAACACCTGAAACACTATGTTGCATGCTCCAAACTTTCCTGAGCAGTAAGAACTTCTAGGGGAGCATTACTTGGGTTTTTCTTTGAAAAAACAGCACTGGAGACTGATAGTATCTTGTAATGTTTGCTTTATGTGGAACATAAGTAGAGACAAACATCAGGCACATGCAGGGCTGACCTCCATGCTGGAGCTAAAGCAAAATGACACTGGTCTGAAGCAAGGCTCAGTTCTACGAGGTCATGAAAAGCCTAGAAGCCATTTTATGTTCACAAGTATTTTGTACAGCAGTGTTTCTCAAACTGTGGGTCAGGATGTCAGGTGTCACAGAAAGCTGGGAGCTGCCATCTTGAAATCCGGCAAATTAGGTGGGCAACACCATTTTGGAAGCTGGAACAGCCTTTTGCAGCACTTGTTGCAAAGCTTTTGTTGCCCAAAACTGTTTAGACCGTGTGCTTTTGTAGTCTGCAGCGCATGGAGACCTAGAGCAGCAACCAGAGCTGTCCTAATCTTGCTTTCTGTCAGGGATGTTTTCTGACTGAGCAGTTGCTGCAACCCAAGAATGCCAATTTGCATCCAAGGAGTGTCATTTGATTACGTCACAATGATGGCACGTCCTGCTTGATGAACTGCTTCCGGCCAGTTTAATTACATCACTTCCTGTTGGTCCCAACACAAGTGTCATTTAATTCTAAAAAGTGGGTCTTAGTGCTAAATAATTTGAGAACCACTGTTGTATAGCAAGCTTAACATTAAAGGAAGGGATATCAAAATACCATCTCTTTTGTTCTTTACGCTAAGGGCTTGTTATTAAGGGCTTATAAGGGCTTTGCAATAAACCTGTATTTGGGATATACCTGTAACCTGTATTTAATAAACCTGTATTTGGGTGTATTTAATAAACCTGGGTAGCAGTGGTGTCAGCCTACCGGTTCGCTGGGCGGAGTTTTTGCGGTCGCTGGGTGGGTTTCCACGGTGATCGGCAGCGTGCTCGCTGCGTCCCATTGCGTAATGGCGAAAGCCCGCCCGCTGCTTTCGCCATTATGCTATGTATATTTGTCACTGTGGTGAATGGGAATTCATAATCATTTGTTATGTCATAGTCATTCAAAATAGAACTTCCCTGACCGTGGAAACCCGCCCAGCGACCGCAAAAACTCCGCCCAGCAAACCGGTAGGCTGACACCACTGCTGGGTAGGGATATACAGTCAAAAAGAAGGCACAGCAAGTCCCAGCAGTTTTATTATCACAGCAATATGCTATGTATATTTGTCACTGTGGTGAATGGGAATTCATAATCATTTGTTATGTCATAGTCATTCAAAACAGAACTTCCCTGACCCAGGATTGCTGGTTTCAGTCCTACTTTATGAACTCTTTACTCCTCTCAGAGGGCCAGATAACACCTTTAGACACATCTGGGAAGTATGTGACATGCCATCCTGGCTAGCCCATGTGCCTTTAAAGCCATGAACAGTTACACTTGCCATTTGCTGAGGCTTTCCACTTGACCATAGCTAAGGGCGTTCTTGGAGCTCAGCGTTTTTCATTTTTTCAAGAGCAAAGCCAACTACCTCAATATTACCTGCTCCTCTGATAATGGAGAAAAGTCTGTGTTTCAATTACATGAGTGGATTTCTTAGTGCAGGGAATTAGTTGTTAGCAATTGCCTTTTGTTTCATTTGTGTTGCCTTTTATCATGCCTCTTATTTCTCATTTTGCAGTTGGCCTATTTTTCTTCTAATAAATCTATCTTGATATTTTGAAAGTACACTGCTCTTGTCTTGTTAAAGACAAGAGTTAATTGCTTTCTTGGTCCAGTGCTACAAGTGCTCTGGGAGGGAGAGTGAGTGAGTGAGCGAGCGAGCGAGCACAGAAGCAGGAGCTGCCAAGATAGTTGGCACCCCTTTCCTCTGGGAACAAGTTCCAGCATGGAGCCTAGGTTAACAGGGCTTGAGGAAGGGGCCCCAAGTCTAGTACGGCACCAAGCAAAACTACCTTTGCTGCCATGCTGGGACATAGCAATGGCAGCCTGGTTAAGATGACTTCATCTTCCCTTGAGGAAACCAAGAATCCACAGGAAGCATGATATATGGGGTATGTGCCCATCTCCCCACTATCACAGTCACACTTAATATATTATGCTTAACTTAAAACCTCGGTTGTATACTACAAGGTCAGCTGAAACAGTTGAACAATGTTGGGCAATGCCCAAACACCATCTGTGTAATGAAGATAAATATCCTCCCACTTACTTACTTTTCATTGATCAGGATATAAGGTTCCTCACACCGTACTGGGTTTAGGCATTTGAATCCTCCTTGAACATTGAAACACGTTTGTGCCAAGGTACAAGTGTGGTTTCCAACTTCACATTCATTAATATCTAAAATACAAAAAAGAACCAAGGTTGAGAAATGAGCATGGTGTAAACAATAAACTTTTAATACTATAGTACACTATTTTCAGCTAAGTGGCACAAAAAAACAAACATAAAAACTCTGAAAGATGCCCTTTGGGTATAGTGCCTACCAGTGGCACCGACTTACTTTTATAATTGGGGGTGCCCATGGCCCCCGGCATTGACATGGCCTCTCCCCCTGACATAACATAGCCACGCCCACCTTTAAAACTCCAGAACCCGGGTCTACCTGCTATACTTATAATGGGTAGACCTGCACTCCAGAGTCCAGGCCTACCCGTTATAAGTATAGCAAGTAGACCTGGGCTCCGGAGTTCCCCCAGTCAGGAGAGCAGACATCCTTTGCACATGCCAGAACTAAAAATGGTGTTGCATGCTTCACTCTTCCCCCAAAGCCTATGCAGGTCAGATTCGGGGGGGGGGCTTTGGAGCGGATTGGGTGTGGGTGCTGGATGCGGATGGGGCTGGCGTGAATGTGTGGGCTCTGCCTCCATGGGAAAAACCCGTGAGGGCTGAAAAACCTGCAGCCCCCCCCCCAGATGGCACCTATGGTGCCTACCCAGGGTGGTATAATGGTTAGAATCATGGATTTGGACCAGTGAAATTGGAATTTCAATCACCACTCACCCTGGGTGTCCTTAGGCCAATCATAACATTGCAGCCTAACTTATCTCAGAGGATTATTATGAGGAAATGAAGCATCCACTATCTATTTGAGCTCTTTGGAAAGAAAGTGGGACTTCAGTGGGAGGAAAATAGAAGTTCCATTATTCAGTTCAAATTCACACACTGAATTAAATTCTGCTGTTTTTATTTTTTTATTTAAAGAATTTATATCTTGTCTTTTCCATGCTGAGGCAAATGCCCAATGTGGCTAAAAAAGTTCCATAATACTTATATACAAACAGAGAGTGAAATCATTAATAAAAACAATAAAACCATGGAGGGGTGGACTGTTTGGTCCAGAGAGAGGAAGCAGAACCAAAACACTATTACAAAAGCACAAAGGGCAGACATCAAACCATCACCTAAACATCAAACAGAAACATTTTTGAGCTCTTGCTAAAAGGCCATGAGGGAGGGGGCAATTCTTACTCCCCTAGAAGGGAACTCCATAATTGAGGTGCCACTACAGAAAAGACTTGCCCTCATGCTGCCACCCCTCTAACTTTATGTGCATCTGGTATTCCTATTGACAAAGGTGGCACTTATACAAGATGATCTAAGAGGGTCCCTTTTTGACCCTAGGCCCTGGTACAATTTATCCCTTGCATTCCCTCTCATGGCCCATGACCTGTTGTGTATAAGCCCATATAAATATGAACAGATATCCTGCCTGAAGTCTCTTTTAAAGGCAAAAGTTGCAAATTGGTAAAATTAAAGTTATTGCTGAAAGTTGCAAATACTGTACAGCAAGTTAGCTCAGCTCACAGTAAGCTAGTCAATGCTGCTTTCTGATTATACCCCAAACAGAGGGAAATACACCCAGGTGCACACAAAGCACTTTTCTAGCCTTGAAATATTTCAAGTTACATAGTAAAATATTTTAATGGGTTCATTGCTGTCCACAGTAAACAAGGGACCATGTGTATCATGGAGCCAAGGTCACTGGAAAGTTGCCATTTTTTTCACACTGGGAATAGAAAAGAGGAATAGCATGGGACCTGTTGTGTAACCTTTAGTTGCACTGGAGAATGGCTGCTTGGGCCAGGAACCCTGTTAACTTAATGATAGCACTCATATAGTCATGTGCTTGGCAGCATTGCAAAATAGCTCCCAGCATGTATTTCTTACAATACAAATTTCCTTGTGGCTTAAATTGTACATGGTAAAGTTTGATAAACTTTTTTCTTTTTTCAAGAAAAATGGCTAATTTTTTCTTTTTTAAAAAAATAAATCACAGTTATTAAAATGTTCTTACCTTGGCAGCTTCGAGCATCATCAAGAAGAACATACCCAGAAGGGCAGAAGCAGTAGTAACTACCTGGCTGGTTGACACATTCATGCTGGCAAAGAAATTCTGAGAAGCTGCATTCATCCATATCTGGAAGGGATGAAATTTAGGATTATAAAGGATTAACAGTTTATTCATTGTATGTTCTCTATTAGCCAAGGTGCATAAGGGGTTCAGCATACATTTCTCATCTTCTCAAAGCTACTGTGATGATGCTTCCTGCCTTTTCACGGTTTATCTACTCAGACAAACAGTAGCTCATTTCATCTGCCAGCATCATGCCCTCATATGTCTTTCCCCTCGTATGCATCCCCAATGCTTTAGCAGTTCCCCAGTCCTATAGCACTTAGATTATGTAAGTGAGTGAGTTCTGTGATGAACTGGGACCACACAAACCCATGTAACTACAGTGCTTGGTCCGTGAAAGGTTTCACAATATTTGGATAAATAAGCACTCTACCAAAACTTGGATGGGAACCAGATTGAAATGCATCTTGTTTGCTGTGTCTAAGGAGAAGATGTGCACAAACCTTCAATTTTGAAGACGCCCACAGGATGAAATCACTCTAGTCTTGCTTTATCTTAATTGGACACTAATTTTATTAATTTAATTTACAGATTTCATATCTCAGACTTTGGTTCTCAAAGCAGTTTAAAATATTGAAAACCACAATAACAGTAAATACATTAAACTTCCACTCTAAACAAATAACAAAATAAAATTAAATACCCTTTATGGGACAGTTGATGTTAAAGGGTCCTGGGAGGGAACAGGGTGAGGACAGTCCAGCTGAAGCGGAGGAAGCAGGTGAGGTCTTTGGTTCCTTTCCTTCCAGATTGGCCAAGGAGGCAAAAGAACTCACCTGCCTTCTCCTTTCTCTTTCAGCCTCCTGGTATTAATGTTGATGATCAGATGTTTGTTTTCTACTACATTTTCTACTCGCAGAAACCCATTCTGCATATATTTATATTTTTTGCATGAAGACATAGTGCCAAAGGCATTTTGGTCAAGAGGATGATGGTTTTAATTACCTCATTCTCCAGGTCAGTTTTGGGAGGAAGATGGAGAGAATTAAGAAGCATATATGGGAATTTGGACCTGGCAAACTGGGTATCTATTCTCTGCACTGATCTATTGAGTCTTTTAGGAAAATTAATTAT
Source organism: Lerista edwardsae (assembly GCA_029204185.1). Taxonomy (NCBI): domain Eukaryota; kingdom Metazoa; phylum Chordata; class Lepidosauria; order Squamata; family Scincidae; genus Lerista; species Lerista edwardsae. The sequence goes on from JAJKFI010000033.1 coordinate 1,325,844, forward strand.
TTCTTCCTGTAGTCCCTGCAAATATTAATTTTAATCTAGACCAGCAGTTCTTAAATTGTGGGTCGGGATCCAATTGATGGGTTGTGATCTGATTTCTAGTGTCCCACAGAGCCTCCAACAAAAACATGGGTGATGTAAAGTTCAGATAACTAATTGCCTCAAGCCAAGGTTATTCATATAGCTGCAAACTGCCCTGCAAGGAGCTGAACTCCTGTAGTTTACACATTTGTGTAAATATAGGAAGATAAATGTTTGGTGTGGTTTTTTTCTTTTTTCTGTTTTTTTTTTCCAACTCTGTCAATAGATAGTGGCGGCAGGTGCAGGGGTGTTCCTGGGGTGTGTGGTGCTCTGGAGGAGTCATTTCCTCATGCCTATTCTGAGGGTCAGAGTGGCTGTGCATGGCCTCCCTGGCCCTCAGAAGGCTGAAAATCTTCACTTCCAGAAAGTGATGCTTTTTGGTCCTCAGAATGCCTTCTGAGGGCTGGGGAAGCAGTGGGTGGCCTCCCTGGCCCACAGAAAGCATTTTGAGGCTTTCTGGAGGCTGAAAACCATCACTTCTGTTTCTTTCGAGCAGCACAATCCAGAACTGCCTGGCCGCCCATGCGAGCAGTGGTAGTCAAGCTACTGTGATGGTAGCCAAGCCAGGCAGTCGCAAGGGGTTCTGCGGGATTAGGGGATGTTCATCACCTTTCCCCACAGTAAGGGTGCAGGCGGGCATGCAGTCTACCTGCCTCTGTGCCGGCCTCTGTATAGGGCTGTGTGGCCTTACACAGAGGTCAGGATTGGTGGCAAAGCCCACTCTGGCTCCACCCTTCCGCTGCCCAGGAACTCCCTCCTGCCCCATCCTGAATCCTCATGCCAGTGTGTTCAGAATGCTCGTACCACTTGCACGGAGGAACTCAGACCTAAATAATCTTTTTTTTAAGCCATGTGAAGGAGGTGGGTCCTAACAGAGCATCATTTTAAAAAGTGTGTCCCAGTGCTAAAAAGTTTGAGAACCACTGATCTAAACAAAAAATTCTGGCCTGTTTAGTAATGATAATTATTTAGTGCCAAGTTAAGAAGTAGTGGCCTGATTCTGGTATGATATGCCACCAAATAATGTGCTGGAAAAAGTGTTATGGAGAGGAGGTTTAAAAGGAAAACAGAAAGAAGGTGTGCCCACCTAAAGAAGTGCATCGCTAAAGAAGTGCAAGGGGGTGCAATTGCACCAGGCAACAAGCTTTAGGGGGCAATACCATCATGTTATATACCATTCGATGCGGAATTTCATGCAATGGAACAATCGTATAATATCTTCATTCTACCAAAAATTATGGCAAAACAAAAAACAAAACAATGAAAATACAGCTGTGATGTCACTTTTGGTTTCATTTCAGGGGCATAATTTTGCCCTCTGTACGGGGCTGCACTTTCATTAGCTCCGCCAGTGGTGTCACAGAAACGTGGGGGTTGGGCTAGTGTTTGGTTTGCCTTTTAAAAGCAAAGGTTGTCCAGATGAACAGCCTAAAAGGGGCTTTCATTTTCCATCTTTCTCCACTACAGGATGTATTCTTTTTAATGTCAGCCCAGGCAATGTTTCATCCGCTTATGGTAAATCAGAAAACAAAACAAAATGAAAAAACCACACAAACCAAAATGTTTTTCAGAGTTTTATATTTCCCAGAGTGTGACCTGGACTCTCTCATTTAATGATGCACAAGGGACCTTTTCAGTACACAAACAGGCTTAACGAATCATTTTCAAATTAAATGCTTACAGTGCTAAAGCCGAAGGAAGCATGAAAACACTGGAAATAGTTGCATAATCCTCATCATGCTTGAATTCATTGATTGCGATTATTGTCACTGCCAGCAGGTTTGTGACGAAAACACTTGTAAATGTTTCTTTAGCTTAGCTGCTGAAAGCCAAAGGAGCTCTTATTCAAGGCTACAGTTCTGCACATAAGTTACTGATACAGATTCATAAAAATGTGTGATTCTGATCATATTTAGGAGGACGTACGTGCCATTGCCATTGAAACTAATGGGGTTCCAAACTGTATAGCATAATTATTTATCTAAAAGATTTATAAACTGATTTCCAAAGCTCAAGGAGGTATAATACTGTATAATACAAAAGATATACCATATGGATAATGAACACACAGTATTATTTATTAATTTAAATGCCTCTTCACAAAAGCTATGGACATGTTGCTATACTTCTTTTTTTAAATACTAAGATCCATAAAATATTTTCAAATTTCATGAGGGGAGATGCATAAGTACTTATGGAAATATTTTCTTCCAAAATGAAATAAATACCACTTACCAGTACAACTAATGCCATCTGCCTCCAATTCATAGCCAGGGTCACAGCGACAAATGAATGAGCCATAGGTGTTGACACAGTTTTGCACACAAGGGTTCTCAGTTGTACATTCATTCACATCTGTGGAAAACCAGTGCTTAGAGTGAGAACAAATTTGCTCAATGTTCTGCCTTTAGTAATTCTTGTGGCACCCAAAAAAAAAGTTAATTTAAAAATTAATGGTGCAATCCTATACTTCTGAACCATCAGTCTGAGTGGCATTACAGTGATAGGTACCCATGGAAGACAGTGCAATGATGGCTTTTCCATTGCTGAAGGATGCATGATGAATGCTAGCACAATGCTAAGCCAATATACTTCTGATACCAGCACAACTATTGCCATTCTAAAAATCCAAACAGGTTGGAGACGGGGTGGGAGGAGTCAATATATTTCATAACCTAACCCCCTCCATTTAGGACATGTCCTCAATGTCAGCAACATGCTATACCAATAGGAAACAATGGAGAGAAAAGACATATCAGAAAATCTATCTTACTCCCACCACCCTGCCTACTTTCCTATGGCAGTGCCTGGAAAATAGACTACATTTCACAGATAATCATAGCACACCAACAACAGTACTAAAGTATTTAAAGTACTAAAATAAAATACACTAAAACCCTTACAAGGAAAATCAGAACTCAGATGGGATGTGAGGTATGGAGCTACATCTCTCTGGCCTCATGTGTTGCACACTTAAAACATGAACATGGAAAAAGTGGTGATGAAACAATGGAAAAAGACCATTCTGCACAAAAAGCAAGTTGTACAACATTTACCAACAGCTTGCTGCCCTCCCAACATTTATTCTTGAACACTTGTCTTCTCAGCCTCCTACTGAGATCAGCTTCTGCTCGCTGTTGGATGACAAAACTTGCCTGTATAGATAAAGCGATGAGATGGACAGGCCAAGTGGTTTCCACTCATTCAGTAAGATGACATAATCAAACCTAGGTTTTCTAAGCTCTAGCACAGGGATTCTTAGGTGTATTTTGCTCAATATAATGGTAGAATCTAATGCTGGCTGACATAAGGCACATCCATTTAATCTACAGTAAGTGCAGGGATCAGGATTTCTGGGAAAATGTAACTAGCAATATTTCTGTATTTCTAGCTAGATGCATTTACCAAACTAAATCTGTGTAAAGTTTCAATCCTATGCACACTTAACTGGGAACAGGTCCCATTGTACTCAGCAGGGTTTACATCTCAGTAGATATGCATAAGATTGTACTGTAATCTTTGTTTTGGTTGCTGTTGTTGCTCCAAGCTAACCTGGAAACTTCACTGCAGTTTGCATGTTTTGTCATTCCTAGCTGCCTAGTGACTTTCTAGCTCCCTCTGCTGGGCATTACAGTACTAGTTATTGCAACCTTCCTAGCTTCCTAGTCCCTTTCATGGATCACTGCCTTGTCGTGGCGAAGGGGCTTGAGTAGCTCAATGAAGCTGTGAGCTATGCCATGTAGGGTCACCCAAGATGGACAGGTCATAGTAGAGAGTTCTGACTAAACGTGATCCACTGGAGAAGGAAATGGCAACCCACTCCAGTACTCTTGCCAAGAAAACCCCATGGATTACACTACAAAAGGGCTATACGATATGACACTAAAAGATGAGCCCCTCAGGTCGGAAGGTGTCCATTATGCTACTGAGGAAGAGCAGAACACGAGTACTAGTAGCTCCAGACAGAGTGAAGTAGCTGGGCCAAAAACAAAAGGAAGCTCAGCTGTGGATGCGTCTGGAAGTGAAAGGAAAGTGCGATGCTGCAAAGAACAATACTGCATAGGAACCTGGAACGTCAGATCTATTTATTTATTTATTTATTTAAGAAATTTCTACCCCGCCTTTCCTCTGCCAAGGCAGATGTCCAAGGCGGCTTACAAGATTAAAAAGGATAAAAATAAAGTATAACAGTTAACATTAAAAACAGTTAAAAACAGTATTAAACAATAAACAATCAAGATTAAAAAACACAATTTAAAAACAATTAAAAAATAAAATAAGACACAAGCCCCGTGGATCATAATAACCAGCCAGCCAACCTGTCAACAATTAAAAGCTTTTTGGAATAAAAAGGTCTTCAGCCCCCGCCGAAATGTAAACAGAGAGGGAGCAGTTCTCAATTCGAGGGGAAGGGTGTTCCAGAGTTGGGGGGCCACCACCGAGAAGGCCCTCTTCCTGGCCGCCACTCCTCTTACTTCTCCTGGTGGCGGCACAGTCAGAAGGGCCCCCCCAGATGATCTAAGAGTACGGGTTGGATTATATAGAAGGAGGCGGTCCCTCAAATACCCCGGACCCGAGCCGTAAAGGGCTTTAAAAGTCAAAACTAGCACTTTGAATTGGGCCCGGAACAGAACCGGCAGCCAGTGTAGTCGCCGAAGCAGCGGCTCGACAGAGTCAAACCGACGTGCCCCAGCAACCACCCGAGCCGCCGCGTTGATCGGCTTGATCTATGAATCAAGGTAAGCTAGATGTGGTCAAACGCGGGATGTCAAGACTGAACATCGACATCATGGGAGTTAGTGAACTAAAATGGACAGGAATGGGAGAATTTAATTCAGATGACCATTACATCTACTATTGTGGGCAGGAATCCCTTACAAGAAATGGAGTAGCCTTCATAGTGAACAAGAGAGTGGGAACAGCAGTACTGGGATATAACCTCAACAATGATAGAATAATTTCAATTCGGATCCAAGGCAAACCTTTCAACATCACAGTAATCCAAGTCTACGCCCCAACCACTGATGCTGAAGAGGAAGAAGTTGACTGTTTCTATGAAGACCTACAACACCTTCTAGAATTAACACCAAAAAAAGATGTCCTACTCATCATAGGGGATTGGAATGCTAAAGTAGGCAGTCAAGAGGTAATAGCAGTAACAGGCAAGTTTGGTCTGAGAGTACAAAGTGCTGTCAAAGTGCTGCACTCCATATGCCAGCAAATTTGGAAAACCCAACAGTGGCCATAAGACTGGAAAAGATCAGTTTACATTCCAATCCCAAAGAAGTGCAATGCCAAAGATTGTTCAAACTATCGCACCATTGCACTCATTTCACATGCTAGCAAGGTGATGCTCAAAATCCTACAAGCTAGGCTTCAGCAATATGTGAATCGAGAACTAACAGATGTACAAGCTGGTTTCCGAAGAGGCAGAGGAACTAGAGATCAAATTGCCAACATTCACTGGATCATGGAGAAAGCAAGAGAGTTCCAGAAAAACATAGACCTCTGCTTCATTGACTATGCCAAAGCCTTTGATTGTGTGAATCACAACGAACTGTGGCAAGTTCTTGAAGAGATGGGAGTACCAGACCACCTTATCTGTCTTCTGAGAAACCTGTATGCTGGCAAGGAAGCAACAGTTAGAACTGGACTTGAAACAACTGATTGGTTTACAATTGGGAAAGGAGTACGACAAGGCTGTATACTGTCACCCTGCTTATTTAACTTATATGCAGAGTATATCATGAGAAAGCCTGGGCTGGATGATTCACAAGCTGGAATCAAGATTGCTGGGAGAAATATCAACAACCTCAGATATGCAGATGATACCACTCTAATGGCAGAAAGTGAGAAAGACCTAAAGAACCTTCTGATGAAGGTGAAAGAGGAAAGTGCCGAAATTGGCTTGAAGCGCAACATTAAAAAAACTAAGATCATGGCCACCACTCCCATCACTTGCTGGCAAATAGAAGGGGAAGAAATGGAAGCAGTGACAGACTTTACTTTCCTGAGCTCCAAGATCACCGCAGACGGTGACTGCAGCCATGAAACTGAAAGACGTTTACTTCTTGGGAGGAAAGCTATGGCGAACCTAGACAACTTAATAAAAAGCCGTGACATCACCCTGCCAACAAAGGTTCGCATAGTCAAAGCGATGGTTTTCCCAGTAGCAATGTATGGCTGTGAGAGCTGGGCCATAAGAAAGGCAGAGCGCCGAAGAATAGATGCTTTTGAATTATGGTGTTGGAGAAGACTCTTGAGAGTCCTCTGGACTGCAAGGAGATCCAATCGGTCAATCTCCAGGAAGTCAAGCCTGATTGCTCCCTGGAAGGACAAATCCTGAGGCTGAAGCTCAAATACTTTGGCCACCTCATGAGAAGTGAGGACTCTTTAGAAAAGACCCTCATGCTGGGAAGGATTGAAGGCAAAAGGAGAAGGGGGCAGCAGAGGATGAGATGGTTAGATAGTGTCACTGAAGCGATGAACATGAAATTGGGCAAACGCCGTAAGCTAGTGGAGGACAGGGTGGCCTGGCGTGCTGTGGTCCATGGGGTCGCGAAGTGTCGGACACGACTTAGCGACTGATCAACAACAACAAAGCTTCCTAGTAGCTTCCTAATAGCTTCCTAGCTCCCTCTGCTGATCATTACTAGTTATTGCACCTTAAGAGCATGAGCTCTGCTCAATCACTTCTGCCTATCAAGTCCAGCTTCCTGTATCTCACATTGGCCCACCAGATGCCTCAGGGAGCACACAAGACAACAAGATACCTATATGCTGTTGCCATCCCTTGCATGTGGCATTCAGAGACAGCCTAGAATCAGGAAGTTGGTACAATTATCATGGCTTATAATCTACAATGGACTTTTCTTCCATAAACCTGTCCAATTCCCTTTTAGAGGCATCTAGGCCAGGTGACATGACAACATCCTGTGGCAAGATGTACCACAGGTTAATTACTTGCTGTGTAAAGAAATGTTTCTTTTTGTAGATTCTAGCTCTCCCACCACTCAGTTTTAACAGCTGTCCCCTGGTTCTGGTGACAGGCAAGAGAGAAAAGAACTTTCCTCCATCCATCCCATGTATAATGTTATAAGAACATAAGAACAGCCCTGCTGGATCAGGCCAAAGGCCCATCTAGTCCAGCTTCCTGTATCTCACAGTGGCCCACCAGGAGCCCCAGGGAGGCATGAGACGACAAGATCCTTGCATCCTGTTGCCACTCCCTTGCACCCGATACCAGTAGCCCACCACCTTTGTAAGGAGGTTGCACAATCCATCTTTGCCTATAGCTCACGATGGATCTTTCCTCCAGAAATCTGTCCAATCCCCTCTTAAAGGCATCAAGACCAGATGCCATCACCACCTCCTGTGGCAAAGAGTTCCACAGATTAACTACCCGCTGGGTAAAAAAGTACTTCCTTTTATCTGTTTTAACTCTCCCAACCCTCAGTTTTAGCGGATGCTCCCTGGTTCTGGTGATTTGAGAGAGGGAAAAGAACACCCCTTTTTCGACTCTATCCTGCTAACTGGGCAAGAGGCACTTTTTCTAGTGGTGTTCCTCTTATATTTAGCAGGGGAGAGTAATTGTCCCTCTTCACCCCTGCGCAGTCTTTCTAGTGGCTTTTGGTGGTGGTCTGCCTTTTTCTTAGATTGTGAGCCCTTTGGGACAGGGAGCCATTTAACTTTATTATTACTATTTACCTGTAAACCGCTTTGTGAACTTCGTGTTGAAAAGCGGTATATAAGTACCTGTTGATTGATTGATTGATATCCCTTCCATGCTTAATTTTGTATGTCTCAATCATGTCCCCCCTCAGGCACCTTTTTTCTAGACTGAAGAGCCCCAAACGCTGCAGTCTTTCTTCATAAGGAAGGTGCCCCAGCCCCGTAATCATTTTTGTCGCTCTCTTCTGCACCTTTTCCAGCTCCACTATGTCCTTTTTGAGATGTGGCGACCAGAACTGGACACAATATTCCAGGTGCGGCCTTACCATCGATTTGTACAATGGCATGATAATATTGGCTGTTTTATTCTCAACCCCTTTTTTAATTACCCCAAGCATGGAATTAGCCTTCTTAATTGCTGCCGCACACTGGGTCGATACCTTCATTGAATTGTCCACCAGCACCCCAAGATCTCTCTCCTGAGCTGTCACAGACAGCTCAGAACCCATTAGCCTATAGGTGAAGTTTTGGTTTTTTGCCCCAATGTGCATCACTTTACGTTTGTCTATGTTGAAACGCATCTGCCATTTGGCTGCCCATTCCCCTAACTTGGAGAGATCCTTCTGGAGCTCTTCACAATCCTTTCTGGTTTTTAACACCCGGAAAAGTTTTGTGTCATCTGCAAACTTGGCCACCTCGCTGCTTATCCCTGTCTCCAGGTCATTTATGAATAAGTTGAAAAGCACGGGCCCCAAGACAGATCCTTGGGGCACTCCACTTTTCACCTCTCTCCATGGTGAAAATTGCCCATTGACCCCCACTCTCTGTTTCCTGGCCCTCAACCAATTCTGGATCCATAAGAGGACCTGCCCTCTTATTCCCTGACTGTGAAGTTTCTTCAGCAGCCTTTGGTGGGGGACCTTGTCAAATGCCTTCTGAAAATCCAGGTATATGATATCCACAGGTTCACCCACATCCACGTGCCTGTTGACCTTTTCAAAGAATTCCAAAAGGTTTGTGAGGCAAGACTTACCCTTACAGAAGCCATGCTGACTTTCTTTTAGTAGTACTTGTATCTCTACATGTTTTAGGATTTTATCTTTGATGAGGCTTTCCACCATCTTACCCGGAACAGACGTTAGGCTGACCGGCCTGTAGTTTCCAGGGTCCCCCCTTCTCCCTTTGGTAAAGATTGTCGTGACATTGGCTATCCTCCAATCCTCTGGCACCGTGTCTCAGTCATGTCCCCGTCCCCCTTAGGTGTTTTCTTTCTAGACTGAACAGCCCCAAACCCTTTCCTCATCCAGTAATAATTTTGGCCGCTTCCTTCTGCACTGTTCCTAGAAGTTCCAATACAATAGGCCCTACTTATCTGGAGGCTCAGCACTCACAGATTCCACAATCTGCTGATGCCTCCCCACACCTCCAGGATGCAACTGGAAGCAGATTTGGATCTGTGCCTGTGACTTCTGGTCATGCCTGGGAGGTGTTCTGCGGCATGGGGCGGCCCATGGGCAGTGACGTCATTCAGGCGGAATGGCCCGGTACGCCGTTCTGCTAGTTCTGCGGACGGGCCCGGGCCACTCCGCCTCTCCGGAGGACCATCTGAAATGGAGCGATTCGGCCGCCATAGGGGCGGAGGGCTGTCAATCATCCGGGCGTTCCGGTTCCTGGCGCGCCCGGATGACATCACTGCCCATGGGCCTCTAGGTTGCAAGCAGGTGTTCCGGTTTGTTTCCGCAATTTCCAGTCACATCCAGAAGGTGTTCTGAGGCATAGGGAGGCCCATGGAATGGATTGCAGGGCTCCCATGTCTCAGAACACCTCCCAGATGTGACTGGAAGTCACAGATGTGATGCAGAAGTCCATTCCAGTCTTGTTCTTGATGCCTTCTGAGGAGGTAGGGAGGCTCATTGAGTTGTCCATGTGTCTGGCTGACTACCAGGTAAATCACCGAGGGGCCACAATCCTGCCCCCATCCAGGATTCATAAAATTTGTTGTCTGTGGGGTTGCCAAAACAAAACCTTCATTGATAATGAAGGCCCTCTGTATGTTCTCTTTGAAATGTGGTGGCCAGAACTGGACACAATACTCCAGGTGTGGCCTTACCACTTACAACGGCATAATAATATTGGATAGTTTATTCTCAATACATTTTTTAACTACCCTGAGCATTGCACTGGCCTTCTTCACCACCCTGCACAATGGGTCGACACTTTCATTGAGCTGTCACCCGTATGCCAAGATTTCTCTCCTGATCCATCACAGACAGTTCAGAACTCATTGTTATATGTCTGAAATGTTGATTTCTTGTAGCAATGTACATTCATTTACACCTATTTAATTGCATCTGTCATTTTTCTGCCCATTCCCCCAACTGAGAGAGATTTTTTTGGAGCTCTTCACAATCCCTTTTGGATTTCATCACCTGAAGAAGTTTAGCATCATCTGCAATTTTGTTCACCTCACTGCTTAACCCCAACTCTAGATCATTTATGAACCATCATTTATGAACATCCAATTTGGTCAAGCAATATTTGTGACCGTCCATCCAAGTGCAGGCATTTTTTCATCACTCTGCTTGCTATGTGTTTTCTACTCTCCTTCCCCTTTTTGTTTAATTCCTTACTACATCTTGACTCCTTGCTTGTTTAGTCCTAGTCCACAGGTAATTCAGTGGGCTGTCACATCTGATCCCTTGCAGATGCTACTGTGATTTGATTTCATATAAGAACTCCTGGGTTTCTGTGCACTATTGGGAGGGATGTTTTTTGTCCTGAATGCTCCCCCTCTGCCCCATCTCCTTAGTTTAGGATGCTGAGAATGGATTAATATACATGCCCCTCCATCCATTAAAAAAGAAAGCAGGAAGCTTTCTAGGTACTGCTCCCCTTGTCAGCTCTTTGGCTATCTTCACTGGCAACACTATCCAGGTTTTTTCAAACCAAGGAACTGCAGGGATATAAGCTACACTAACCAAGAAACCAACTATTGACTCCTGACTCCATATAAGCTTCCAGTCTTGCTTGCTGCTCTGACCAATTATGAAGTCTGGATTTGCTGGCTGCATTGAAGACTACCTTTGACTTTGTCTCTTCTTTGCATCTTCTCACATTTTCTTGCTGGTCTGACACAAAGATATTAGGCTTATGGCACACAGCAAATAATAAAACACCCTCCCACTTTGATGTTGCAATAAAAGTCAAGAAAGATATGTTAGTCACTTGTGCATTCAGTGACTTACTGGATTACTGGGTAATGTTCACAATTGCCCACAAACACCAGGGAATAAGTTAGAATTATCCCAATCCTCCTACTATTCACCAACTGTATAAAGTCAGACGTAATTGTTTTGTAGATGGAGCCGGGGGGGGGGGGATCCTACCATAATCCTAAAGAGGAAGGATTTCTGAGTATTAACATGCAAGCAAGGCTTCAGCACTGGAAAAGTTCAGTTTAGCACTGTGACACTGTGAAAAATTTTTTTGTCATGATCTGTTTGGGATCAGACTTCAATAAGAAAACAAAACTGAAGTATATCCTGCAGGTGCTTCCTTGTTTATCTATTAATTTTAAGACTCCAACTGTTCTAATCATAACAAAACCTGGCCAAAAGCAGCAGGGTGATATGAAGGGGAAAGGGCAATGTATGAAATTCTGTGACTGTATTGAACCGTTGACTTAACTCCTTAAGAACATGAGTCTTCATGAGCAAACTACTACAAGTTTTTTCTTTCATCCTCAGGACCAGAAAGCTTTGATGATTTTATGGATGAAGGACAAAGAATTTCATCCTGAAATGCCGTACAGCAAAATACATAAGCAGATAAATACAGTATATTTAGGACTTTGTGTATTTTATTATCATGCCACATAAGTGGTATTTATATTGGCTTACCAAATTTTGCATCATGAGAATTCTAATTTACACTGCTCAAAACAATAAAGGGAACACTTAAACAACACAATGTCACTCCAAGTCAATCACACTTCTGTGAAATCAAACTGTCCACCTAGGAAGCCACTCCGATTGACAATCAAGTTCACATGCTGTTGCACAAATGGAGTAGACAACAGGTGGAAATCATAGGCAAGTAACAAGACACCACCAATAAAGGAGTGGTTCTGCAGGTGGTGACCACAGACCACTTCGCAGTCCCTCTGTGTTCTGGCTGATGTTTGGGTGACCTTTGAATGCTGGCGGTGCTGTCACTCTAGTGGCAGCATGAGGCGGAGTCTGCAACCCACACAAGTGGCTCAGGTAGTGCAGCTCATCCAGGATGGCACATCAATGTGAGCTGTGGCAAGAAGGTTTGCTGTGTCTGTCAGTGTGGTGTCCAGAGCATGGAGGCGCTACCAGGAGACAGGCCAGTACACCAGGAGACATGGAGGAGGCCGTAGGAGGGCAACAACCCAGCATCAGGACCGCTACCTCCGCCTTCGTGCCAGGAGGAACAGGAGGAGCACTGCCAGAGCCCTGCAAAATGACCTCCAGCAGGCCACAAATGTGCATGTGTCTGCTCAAACGGTCAGAAACAGACTCCATGAGGGTGGTATGAGGGCCCGACGTCCACAGGTGGGGGTTGTGCTGACAGCCCGACACCGTGCAGGACGTTTGGCATTTGCCAGAGAACACCAAGATTGGCAACCTCGCCACTGGCGCCCTGTGCTCTTCACAGATGAAAGCAGGTTCACACTGAGCACATGTGACAGACGTGACAGAGTCTGGAGACGCCAGGGAGAACGTTCTGCTGCCTGCAACATCCTCCAGCATGACCGGTTTGGCAGTAGGTCAGTAATGGTGTGGGGTGGCATTTCTTTGGGGGGCCGCACAGCCCTCCATGTGCTCGCCAGAGGTAGCCTGACTGCCATTAGGTCCCGAGATGAGATCCTCAGACCCCTTGTGAGACCATATGCTGGCGCGGTTGGCTCTGGGTTCCTCCTAATGCAAGACAATGCTAGACCTCATGTGGCTGGAGTGTGTCAGCAGTTCCTGCAAGATGAAGGCATTGATGCTATGGACTGGCCCGCCCGTTCCCCAGACCTGAATCCAATTGAGCACATCTGGGACATCATGTCTCGCTCCATCCACTAGCGCCATGTTGCACCACAGACTGTCCAGGAGTTGGCGGATGCTTTAGTCCAGGTCTGGGAGGCGATCCCTCAGGAGACTAAACGCCACCTCATCAGGAGTATGCCCAGGCGTTGTAGGGAGGTCATACAGGCACGTGGAGGCCACACACACTACTGAGCCTCGTTTTGACTTTCTGTATGGACATTACATCGAAGTTGGATCAACCTGTAGTGTGTTTTTCCACTTCAATTTTGAGTATGACACCAAGCCCAGACCTCCATGGGTTAATAAACATGATTTCCATTGATGATTGTTGTGTGATTTTGTTGTCAGCACATTCAGCTATGTCAGGAACAAAGTATTTAATAGGAATATTTCGTTCACTCAGATCTCGGATGTGTTGTGTAAGCGTTCCTTTTATTGTTTTGAGCAGCTTATTTCTAGACATTAAGTCCCAATAGAATGTGGGAATTGTAGTCTTAAAAGCTGGTGTTTATTTATGTGAGTGACTGGAAGAGGCGCAACTTAAATGTCCCACATATTGGCCCTTAATTAGCACATATTGATTAGTGATGCTACCAAAGTTCATCATTTCTTTGTCTGAAATTGACCTAGTTCATAATTCTCAAATGTGTTATAAAGCAAAGAACATTTCCCTAAGAAGTCCTACCATTCAAAGTGTAAAACAAGATTCTGCACAAGTGCATTCCCCATGAAACCCAACATCTCTGACTCGATTTTAAATCAACCTGAAGGAAGTGTGCCCATTACTGATATTTACATTGAATTAAGCTCTTCCTTGTGAATTGAGAACTAACAGATGTACAAGCTGGTTTCCGAAGAGGCAGAGGAACTAGAGATCAAATTGCCAACATTCGCTGGATCATGGAGAAAGCAAGCGAGTTTCAGAAAAACATCTACTTCTGCTTCATTGACTATGCCAAAGCATAGTGGCATTTGATTGTGTGGATCATAACAAACTGGCAAGTTCTTGAAGAGAAGGGAGTACCAGACCACCTTATCTGTCTTCTGAGAAACCTGTATGCAGGCCAGGAAGCAACAGTTAGAACTGGACATGGAACAACTGACTAGTTTACAATTGGGAAAGGAGTACGACAAGGCTGTATACTGTCACCCTGCTTATTTAACTTATATGCAGAGTAAATCATGAGAAAGGCTGGGCTGGATCACAAGCTGGAATCAAGATTGCTGGGAGAAATATCAACAACCTCAGATATGCAGATTATACCACTCTAATGGCAGAAAGTGAGAAAGACCTAAAGAACCTTCTGATGAGGGTGAAAGATGAAAGTACCAAAATTGGCTTGAAGCTCAACATTAAAAAAACTAAGATCATGGCCACCACTCCCATCACTTCCTGGCAAATAGAAGGGGAAGAAATGGAAGCAGTGACAGACTTTATTTTCCTGGGCTCCAAGATCACCGCAGATGGTGACTGCAGCTATGAAATTAAAAGACGTTTACTTCTTGGGAGGAAAGCTATGGCGAACCTAGATAACTTAATAAAAAGCCAAGACATCACCCTGCCCACAAAGGTTCGCATAGTCAAAGCGATGGTTTTCCCAGTAGCAATGTATGGCTGTGAGAGCTGGACCATGAGAAAGGCAGAGTGCCGAAGAATAGATGCTTTTGAATTATGGTGTTGGAGAAGTCTCTTGAGAGTCCCCTGGACTGCAAGGAGATCCAATTGGTCAATCCTCCAGGAAGTCAAGCCTGATTGCTCCCTGGAAGGACAAATCCTGAAGCTGAAGCTCCAATACTTTGGCCACCTCATGAGAAGAGAGGACTCTTTAGAAAAGACCCTCATGCTGGGAAAGATTGAAGGCAGAAGGAGAAGGGAGCGGCAGAGGATGAGATGGTTAGATAGTGTCACCGAAGCGATGAACATGAAATTGGGCAAACGCCGTAAGCTAGTGGAGGACAGGGAGGCCTGGCGTGCTGTGGTCCATGGGGTCGCGAAGAGTCAGACACGACTTAGCGACTGACAACAACAAAGCTCTGCCTAGTACTAAACTTTCACTAACTAAATCAAAATTCTGAAGCAAGAAAAAAGAGAGTGCCTACATCTTAGCATATGTATAGTAGCAATAGTGAAATTGATGGAAATACAGTCTTAATATTGAAGGCATTACTGAGTTGGAAATAGGAAATGCTGTGGTTTCCACCTCTCTCCTCCCTCTGCCCCCACACTACCTTGACATGATCTCCCATCCTCATTCAGGATAAATCCTGGATTACACGTGCAGGAGTAGGAACCTGGAACATTGGCACACAGTTGCTGGCAGTAACCATAGCGACATTCATCAATATCTGAAAAAGGTGATTTACAACAGCTGAAATTAGTAGTTACACTTATCAGATAGTGAAATCTATAATTACATGTCCCAGAACTACCTTTATTGTCCAATATTTAGTAACATATATAAAACGAGTACTGCATGAGATAACAAAACCAATAGTTGTGTTCTCTAGGTCCATCAAACAAAATGCAAAGCAATTTTTTTTTAAATTACACATAGTTCTTTTCATGTATCATTTAGTCTATGTAACTCACTAAGGGCCCATTCCTATCCTTCCCTCCCCCAATGCATTCACTCCAAAAACAAGCTGTATCCAGTGGTGGGGGTAGGCTTCAGAGAGGAAAAGAGAAATATTTCCCCTTACCTCTCCTGGCTGCCCCACAATGGGTTTCCTCAAACCTGCACCAGCTCTATAGCTGGCACAAGTCCAAGGAGAAGAAAGAGGCAGGGAGGCACTGCAATGTCTTGTCAGAAGAGGCCATATCTAGTGGCAGATAAATCCAAAGAAGCATGCCTCTCCAGGGCTACAATGTGAGTAGAATGCTGGATTTAGACTAGGGAAAGGATGATTTCAGGCTCAGGAAATGAAAATGGCAAAATGAAGCCAGTTTTATTACAGTGCCTGTCAAACAGCTGAAGAAAAAGGGCCAGATGGAACCCTGTTCTATTACCTCTAAAAAAGGAATGTGTTCCATTTTGGAAAATCTAAACTGTGTGCGAGAGCACAGATTCATAGCTGCAAATAGCATTTGTTTTTCATTGTGTTCACTACTTAAAATGTGCCACACTTGAGACTGAAGGAGAAACATCCAAATGACTACTTTTCAAGCATCCTGTGCATGTTATAGGCAGCCTTCTGTGGGGAATTCCAGTATTTAGTCTATTTCCAAGTTGATTTTTAACTATGTTCTTATTAAAAGGAAAACCTTTTCCATACCATTTTTATAAGAAAAGACAGGAAAAACATGGACAAGTGGCTTGGACAAAAGCTGGAAAGGCAGAGAAGCTGGGAAGTGGTAAGGTACTATTGATGCCTTGGAGTCACTTGACTCCAGCTTTCTCTGTGGAGAAAGCAGACTGGCTACAGTTCTTCCAACAGACTTGGACCCCAATCCTATGCTTCCCCAGTGCCCAGGCTACAGCAGCGCCAACATGGCTGCCATAGTAGTCAGTAGGGCCAAGGAAGCAGTCGCACGTTTCCTTGAGGTCAGGGAACAGTGTTCCCTTATCCCAGTGTTTCTCAAACTCTCATAGTCCCTAAGATTGCACTGCCGCCTGGGGCGACAGGGGCTGCGATTGCCTTATCTGTGCAGCGCTGGGCTCTGGGAGGTGTGGGTCACAATCACTTTATTTCTTTATTCTGATGTTTGGGGAGCCCTGCGGAGGCTTCTGCAGGGCTCCCCACACCTCCTGGAGTGCAGCACTGCAACAGGTAAGGCAGTTGCAGCCCCTGTCACCCCAAGAATCAAGGAAACCAGTGCTGGGTATAGGATACAGTGCTAGAGTCTGCTACGCTCTCCACCTCCCTCCCGGGTCCAGTCTTTCTTCTGCCCTGTGTCTGCTCCCTCCTCACCTTCTCCTCATCCCAAAAACCTGCCAGCAGCAACACTCTTCGCCACCAAGGCTTCAGTATTATTTTATCTTATTGCTGAGGTGCAGTGCCGGCATTACACTGGTACTGCCAGCAGTAAAGTGCCCTTAGGATTGGCTTTTAAATCCCCAATGTGCCAATGAAACTACATCCTGCAGTATGTGTGTGGGGGGGGGCGGGTAATCACAAGGGCCTTCTCAAAGTAAGGGAATATTCCTTCTCTAACCTTGGGGTAAGCCTCTGTTTCCCTAATGGATCTCCTTAGATCTATACCATTTACTTTGCTTCTTCAAGTCTGAGGAGAGTAGGGGAGAGGGAATGGGGATGGGATTCCCCACACAATGGTGCTGCCTCCTTCCCCTCATCTGTTTCCCCTTCTCCTCCTATTCCACCCATCTCTCCTATTTCCAATCAGTATCATATAATCAGATGATCCTTTTTCAAATGTTTTGAAAATGTCCCTCTGCTTTTTTCACCCCATGCATAATTTTATAAGCTTCATCTACCCCTGTACCTTTGCTTAATCACCTTTTTCGTAAATTAAAGAGCCCCAAACATTGTAGACTTTCCCTAATACTTAACTGGGGGAAAACTGAGGAAAAGAAGAACAGAACATTTTGATGAAACGCCTCAGAACTATGATCCTCCAACACAGATGAAGACTGATAATTTACAAAGACTTCTGTTAAGTTGCTTATGTCAGCCCTACTCTTAACCATAAGTTCTTCCATTCCATTCCTTTGAGGTCTCCTCATTATCTTCTGGTAGAGTCTTTCTTCACAACCCATCATGTAAATTTTTTGACTAATTCAGTGGTTTCCAAACTGAGGGTTGGAACCCACCAGTGGGTCGTGAGCCAATTTCAGGTGGGTCATGGAGCACCTATGGCAGCCATATTGGAAATATGGAAAGATGGGATGCTGGAAAGGGGGAGGGCTGTGTGGTTGTTTTGCTTGTGTCAAGATTGTAAAAAGGCTTTTTTCTTTCTAAGTTGCTTTGCTATTGGAAAATGACTGAGAAGTAACCAAACTTATTGCGGCATTCTCAGGACAGCAGCAGGCTCTGGCATCACAGTGATAACTTCTGGTGGGTCCTGGACAGATTGTCATTCTAAGAAGTGTGTCCCAGTGCTAAAAAGTTTGAGAAATACTGGACTATTTGCTTCAAAAAATAATGTATCTCATCCAAGAATATAACTTACCTAAACACTGGCCTTCTAAAAGCCAGTATCCATCTGTACAGGAACAAGTGTATCCTCCTTCAGTGTTGATGCAGAGTTGGGTGGGGTTGCACTGATGTGATTCTGAAGCACATTCATCAACATCTGCAACACAGAGATGTTCCATAAAGCATCACATGATTATTCAGACAGTTCAGCAGTTGTTCTAACTACAAAGTCCCATTCCTATGATTAAGCATATAAAAGATATATCAGAGAGAGAAGTCGAGATGAATGCCAAAATATACTTGGAGCTGCTTTGACTAAAGTGCCTCTGGGGCACTGCAGAAAATTCAGTAATGTACGATACCAAGGTACTATGCCAAGTACTATGAAGTACTATGCCAAGGTACTGAGTACATCATAATTATTGGCAGCTCAGGAGAAACATGTCCACCCAACAGATGCTCTCTCTCTTACAGGACTGATTCAATGACAGGTTGTTTCCAGTTTCTCTGATATCACATAACATCTAATAGTTGCATTTCTAGTAAATAACATTTCTGATCTCACATCAACTGGGAATTTATAAACAAATGTAATACAAGACTTCTTCCATCAGACATTTCATTTGCCTGACTTCCAGAACACTATGGCTGCAATCCTGAACACGCACACGCACCTACACACACACACACACACACACACAGAAAGAAAGAAAGAAAGAAAGAAAGAAAGAAAGAAAGAAAGAAAGAAAGAAAGAAAGAAAGAAAG
>JAJKFI010000033.1:1344522-1400933 GCA_029204185.1 Lerista edwardsae
AAGAAAGAAAGAAAGAAAGAAAGAAAGAAAGAAAGAAAGAAAGAAAGCCTGCATAATTACTAAACATAATTAATTCAATGCATTTTTAGTCAGAAATAAGTCCTACACACAATCCTTACTTAGGATTAAGTCTCATTGAATTCAGATGAACACCTCTAAAATAGACATGCATAGAATCATGCTGTGAGGCTGTAATCCTGTGCATAGAGAATTGGGAATTAATCTTATTGAATTCAGTGAGATATATTTCCAAGGAAATGTGCATAGTATTGTGCCAACGAGATCTACTAGATGCCAACAAGATCTACTAGTTGCTTTTCTCGTAAATAACATTTCTGATCTCATACCAACTGGCATCTTATAATCTCGTGTGCTCCCTGAGGAATCTGGTGAGCCACTGTGAGAGACAGGAAGCTGGCCTAGATGGGCCTATGGCCTGATCCAGCGGGGCTCTTATGACTATTACATCTGGCAGGCACTCTCAGCTTAGGTGAATGAGCTGAGAGTTGCTGATTTTTTGAACTGAATTTGCTGCTCTTTGTCCAAGAAGTGAGCAGCTCAGCAGAGGACATGGTGGACATAGGGAACCCTTGTCAGACTACTTCCTCCTCCCCCAGGCTACTGCCCAAAGCAGCTGCTTTGCCTCATGGGTGGAAACAAATAAATGGACAGTAATGTTAAAAGTCCAAGTCATCATTGCTTCTGGGTTGTGTAAAATTGAAAAATTTTCCCAGTTTGCTACTGCCTGATTATTATTATTATTATTATTATTATTATTATTATTATTATTATTATTATTATTATTTCATTGTATTGTTTTTACAATGCTTTTATCTTTTTGAGGGCTACTTTGAAACCTACAGATGAAACGGAATGAATGAATGAATCCTTTTTCAGCCTTTTCTTTCTGTATAGTGAGACATCCATAATATCAAATCAGAGCAGATGAGAAAGGTGAAGTTAAACAACAAGGAAAATGCAGACAGTGCTGTTCTGGTTGCAGTAAAACATAACATAATGTTTTAGCTTTACTGAGTGCATTAGACTTAAACATTCCAGAAAAAAAAACATTTAAGAGCTCCAAGGACATTCTTTGGCATCTTTTTGTTCCTTGGAAAATTATAAGCAATAGCTAGTAAGCAAGAAACCAGAGTGCATTGTTGAAACATCACTTCCTTTTTCAATTGCACAGCATATTATAGAGATGTGAGAATAAATTGCTGAGTTTAGTGCAATAAACCACTGATTAACTTCTAAGACCTTTGGCTGTGATCATGAAATCTAGAGCATCACGCACCAAACTCAGCACATGTACGCCTTACGGCCTGGCGACAAACACAGCGGGGGTCAGACCCCCCTAGGGCCCCCAGGAGTGGGGGTGTGAAGGGAACCCCACGTGAAAATGGTCGAAAACGGTCGAAAACGGCATCGAATCTGTCGTTTCCGGGGTCGCCGAGACGACCGGTGATGCTCCCGATGCTGTTCGACTCCGGGTTCAGCCTCCCTTGGTGTGGGGGGCGAGAAGGGGTGTGAAACAAAACATCCGCCATGACCTGATGGAACGCCTGGAGTGATTGGCACCAAACGTGGCATGCCTTGCGGCCTGGCGACAAACACTGTGGGGGTCAGGCCTCCCTAGAGCCCTCGGGGGTGGGGGTGCGCAGGGGGGCCCACGTGAAAATGGTCAAAAACGGCCAAAATCGGCATTGAATCCCTAGTTTTCAGGGTTGCTGAGACAGGGGGCGACACTCCCAACACCGTTTGAGTCCAGTTCGGCCCCTGTCAGCATGGGAGGCAAGAAGAGGTGCAAAATAAAATGTCCACCATGACCTGCTGGAACGCCTGGAGCGACATCCACCAAACTCAGTACATGTATGCCTTATGGCTTGGCGACAAACACTGCAGGGGTACGACCCGCCTAGTGCCCCCAGGGGTGGGGTGCGAAGGGGGTGCCACGTAAAAATGATCGAAAACGGCCAACCTCAGTGTCAAATCCAGAATTTCCGGGGTTGTCGAGAGGAGCGGCAATGCTCCCTATGCCGTTGGAGTCCGGGTTCAGCCCCCGTCGGTGTTGGGGGCGAGAAGGGGTGCAAAATAAACGCCCACCATGACCTGCTGGAACACCTGGAGCGACGTGCACCAAACTCGGTACGCGTACGCCTTACGGCCTGGCGACAAACACTGCAGGGGTATAATCAAGTTTTGTGTTAAATTAATGTTATAGTGGATTTTTAAAAGATTTTACTTTATACTTTTTATACTGCACTTATACTTTTAATGACCTGTAAATAAAATTACTTCGATTTGACACTATAGATAGAATTAATTCCTTTTCCTGTCTAACAGAAGCCTGGGATAATTTGTTACCCTGGCAACGCCGGGTAAGGAAAAGCTAGTATACAATAAGAATAATGCTTAACATGTCTCTACTCTTTTTCACCTTCAGCATACCCCCACGCCGAGGGGCATCAGGAGCGTCGCCGCACATCTTGGCGACCCCGGAAACTATGGATTCAACACCGATGTCGGCCGTTTTCGACCATATTCACACGGCACCCCCTTCACACCCCCTCCTGGGGGCCCTAGGGGGGTCTGCCCCCTGCAGTGTTTGTCGCCAGGCCGTAAGGCGTACGCGTGCCGAGTTTGGTGTGCGTCGCTCCAGGTGTGCCGGAGCCTATGCGGAACACACACACACACACGATTTTATAAATAGATATGCAATAAAACTCGATTCATTTATCATAATGAGGCAGTCCTCATGAATAGGCTGAAGGGACTTAGTTATATGACCCAGCCTGTACTTGCCCGTACTGGCTGTCATTGATAGACTTGGGGGGAAAACACACTAGAAAAAAAGATATTCTAACATTTATCTCCCCGTATTTACACAAGCTTGTAAACTGCAGGAGCTCAGCTCTTGTCAGGGCAGTTAGCAGCCTAGGATCCTCTCAGCCACTTCACAAAGAGGGTTTTTATTTTTGTTATTGGGAGTTCTGTGATTTGGGAGCCTCCTAGTTTGTAATACTTTTAGCTAATTGGATTGAGAGAGAGAGAGAGAGAGAGAGAGAGAGAGAGAGAGAATTTCTCCCTCTTGAAAGAATAGAGAAGAAATTAAAGAGAAACCTGTAAATTGTAAGAGAGGTTTGGCCCAGGAACTCCTTCTTGCTAGGCCAGGTCCTGGGCTGGTGGCAGCGGCAACTACCAAAGGGAGGGTGAATTTTCTCTCTGATCATAACAAGGGTATACATTTTGTGGTTGCTGTCACCCAGCTTTTTATGTCACTGTTGTATATGCAAATGGGCATGAAACTATGAAAGTTGAGTATTTGGAAGTCTTGGTGATTTAAAGTTAAGCTCAAACTTAAACCTCTCTCTCTCTCTCTCTCTCTCTCTCTCTCTTACTTTTCATCACTGTCTTTTACATTTAAACAGGTGTTGAGTGAATTGGTCTTCACTCCTAGTCTAGCTGGCTGCCCCTGACCCAGCACAGCAATAGTTTGGCCTCAGTCCACACTTTGAATGTAATACCATTAAGTACTACATCTTATCTGATGCTATTATCTTGAGAAGAAAGAGGAGGGGAAGAGAAAGCAAAGAAAGTATGTGATTTCACTGCAGAAAATTTTACTTAAAAACACTATCTTGTTAGTGTCTAAAAAAGAATGGCAATGTGGTTTAAGGGTACTTCATATAAAATAATCATTCTAGATTATTTTAGAAGCAAACATCATTCTGTAGCTATCCAGCCCTTGATTTTGGACTGATAATGTTTGAAAAAGAATACTCCAAGAAGGGGGCCAATTCCTCACAGTGCTTTTGCTGTCTGTCACAGTCTGAAAATGGGAAATGACTCTGATTAAATTCACATGATAAGTGGCACATGCACATTGGAGTTTAGCATGCTAAAACTCCATAAAGTACAAGGAACTATGCATGTCTTCAAACATTCATGGTCATGGCTGTTTAAGATGACATCAGTATCTCTAGAAATTCCCCATTTCTTTATACTAACATAAGGATTACATTGGGTACACTATGGATCCAGTTTTTAAGTGGTAAACAGTGACTGGTGTAAAAACTAAGGGGCATTACTGACAAAAGTGTGATGACCAGCGTGAATGCTTCCACAATGGCTCCATCCTTTAACCACAACCATATACCAGCAATGGTGAACCTTTTGGTCTTGTCATGTCAAAAATTCAAAAAATGCCTAACTCGACTTTGCTGGCATTTCACACACACTTCAAACAAAAGAGAAACAATTCTTTACATATTAATTTTTTAAAAATACAGTCCAATCATGTGTGGTGCTATGTATTCTATAAAGAAATGTATAATAATTACAAAAATGAAATATGAGTTAAACTCAGTTGTCGGAGAACACTGGCGTGTTGACTAAAACGCGGGTTTGTCACCTTTGAAACGTATGTCATAGGTTTGCCATCACTGCCATAAACCTTAGCTCAATGGTTCTCAAATTTGGTGGGTCACAACCCACCAGGTAACTGGAGGAAGGCCATTCTCCCTTAAGGGGAGTGGTCAAAAAATCAGCAGCAATGCAATTGCCATTATAGCACTACTGCCAGGAAGAAAAGAGTTTTTTTTAAAGTTATCTGAGGGTTGCTGTGGCTCCCTGGAGGGTCTGGGGAGATTGTGACCCCTCTGCAACCCTCCCCATGCCTCTAAATTTAGTACTGTAAAAAGCAAAACAAACAAACAAACAAACACCAAACCACTTCCAGTTTCATGACAAAACCCGGAAATGTATTATATATCCTTCACCAGAACAGTCCACATAATAATTTTACTGTTCCTATCATTTCACTGTCAAACATTTCACTGTAGCCACAATAATACATTTAACAAAAGTGTTCCCAAGCAGCATCTGGGCTTGGCTCTGAAGAACCTATCAATGGGCTTGAATACAAAAGGCAAGAACTTTCTGTTTGGAAGAGGAACAGCCTCAGCTGGAAAGAGCAGATGACTTCTCAGTTGAGCTTCCAGGAAGGCATGAGTTAGTGGGACAAACTGGCTGGAGAGCTCTATATCTGTAAGTAGGGCCAGATGGTGGCTGACAAGTATTATTAATACAGCAAAATAGGGGAATGGGATAGGAAAGCTGTTGTCGTCAGGGGCTTTAAAAGCAGAACTCTATGGTTGTAAATTGACAGTAATAAGCAGAACAATGTTCTGATAGAAACAATGGAAGAGAAAGAAGGGAGCAAAGAGGACATAACAGTGGAGTTGTCACATTTTTGCAACTATTAAACCTTCTAAATTGTGGACAGTCCATCCATTCATCACTTCAGTGGCATTACATATATGTAGCTCGTCAATGAACTTATTGCAGCCAGGTTATAATCATGGATCACATTTTCAACTACTGAAATGACATTTTAAATTACAAAATATAGAGTTGGTTCTTATAGCCCTTCATTATGTTAAACAGCAATTTCAATTTTCAGAAAAAGGCATTCAGTTTCACTTTACTGAAGGGCAGTCCAATCCTAAACTGCCTTGCCCCTATAGGAGCAGTGGTGCTGAAACAGCTACTGCTGCATCCAACAGGAGCCACAGCAGCTGTCGGAGTCTCCTCAGGAGAAGGGTATTTTATAGGACTTTACAGTAAATTAGCCACTTTCTCATTTTTCATTGAACATTAGAAATTAACAGCCGAACCCACGACAACTTCCAATGTGGGGATGCAGCAGCACCAGTGCAAGCTCCGCTGAATCCCATGGGAGTTTCAGCCTTGGGAGGCCTCTTGGGAGTAAGGGAATATTTGTTCCCTTGCCCCTAGATAAGCTCCTGTGTGCCTGGTGGGTCAACCTAGACACATGTCAAGGAAGGCCAGGCATCCCCACTGCCACACCTCCCATGCAGCCAGAGATGGGGGTCGCCTTATCCCTCCCTGTTCCCTCAACCATTGCGAACACTGTTACCGTATTTCCCCAAGTATAAGACGCACCTTTTTTCAAACAATTGGGCCGCTAAAAACTAGGTGCGTCTTATACAAGGCACGTGAGCACGTGCACCCTCGCGTGAGACACGCAGTAGCACGGTTCTCCGCGCTCCCGCTTGTCTTAAAGGGCCGGAGGCAGCGCTGCCACCGGCTCTTTCAGGAGATCGGATGCACGTGCATCCGATCCCCTGAAAGACCCGTCCTTTGAGACAAGCAGGAGCACGGTTCCCCGCGCTCCCGCTTGTCTTAAAGGGCCGGAGGCAGCGCTGCCACCGGCTCTTTCAGGGGATCAGATGCACCCGTCCTTTGAGACAAGCAGGAGCACGGTTCCCCGCGCTACTGCTTGTCTTAAAGGGCCGGAGGCAGCGCTGCCGCTTGCAGGCTCTTTGAGACAACAGGAGCACGGAGAACGCAGCGCTGCCTGAGCGGGCAACGCTGCGGTCTCGGCTCTTTAAGGCAAGAGGGAGCACGGAGAACGCTGCGTTTTCCGTGCTCCCACTTGCCTTAAAGAGCAGCCGGCCCCAAAAATGTATTTTTCAAATTTCTGGCCCCAAAATTAAGGTGCGTCTTATACTCTGGTGCGCCTTATACTTGGGGAAATACGGTATATGTTCCAACAAGTCTTTAGCTGATTTAGTGTTTTCTTGCACTGGGTATGTCTGAGTTGGCTATTGTTGTGTTGGCTGCTTTCTTTTGTTCTTTGATTGTATTATTGATTTTTTTTATTGTTTTATTGGTTTGTATCAGATTCCTATTAGGCTGTAAGTCTTCTTGCCCTTTGTACTAGGTCAGTAAAGGCAGGATTATTATTGTTTTTTAATCTTTTTACTAGCTTTTTGTTACCCGGCGTTGCCTGGGTAACAAAATGATCTTCCAGAGTTTATGAGTTTTGCACCCCTTCTCGCCCCCCACGTCGACGGGGGCCGAACCCGGACTCCAACCGTGTCGGGAGCATCGCAGCTCACCTCGGCGACCCCGGAAACTACTAATTCAACGCCGATTTTGGCCATTTTTGACCGTTTTCATGTGGGGGCCCCTGCGCACCCCCATCCCCAGGGCGCTGGGGGGCCCTGACCCCCGCAGTGTTTGTCACCAGGCCGCAAGGCACGTGCGTGCCGAGTCTGGCGCCAATCACTCCAGGCGTTGCAGCGGGGCATGGCGGATGTTGTGTCTCGCACCCCTTCTTGCCCCCCACGCCGAGGGGGGCGAACCCGGACGCCGATGGCATCGGGAGCGTCGCCACTCGTCTCGGCGACCCCGGAAAGTACGGACTCAACGCCAATTTCGGCCATTTTTGGCTGTCTTCATGTGGGCCCCCCCGCATACCCCACCCCCGGGGGTGCCTGACCCCTGCATTGTTTGTGGCCAGGCCACTAGGCTTCCGCATGCCGAGTTCGGCGCCAATCGATCCAGGCATTCCAGCAGGGCATGGCAGAAGTTTTGTCTTGCACCCCTTCTCGCACCCCATGCCGAGGGGGGGCGAACCTGGACTCCAACGGCGTTGGGACAATCGCCTCTCGCCCCGACGACCCTGGAAACTACGGTTCCGACGCCATTTTTGGCCGTTTTTGGCCGTTTTCACGTGGGGACCCCTGCGTACCCCCACCCCCGGGGGCACGGGGGGGTCTGACCCCCACAGTGTTTGTCACCAGGCTGCAAGGTGTATGCATGCCAAGTTTCATGCCAATCGGTCCAGGCGTTCCAGCAGGGCATGGCGGATGTTTTGTTTCGCACCCCTTCTTGCCCCCCACGTCGGGGGGGGGGGCTGAACCCGGACTCCAACGGCATTGGGAGTGTCGCTGCTCATCTCGGCGACCCCTGAAACTGTGGATTTGATGCCGATTTTTGCTGTTTTTGACCGTTTTCACATGGGGACCCCCGCGTACCCCCACCCCCGGGGGCGCTAGGGGGCCCCGACCCCCGCAGTGTTTGTTGCCAGGCCGCAAGGTGTATGCGTGCCAAGTTTCGTGCCGATCGCTCCAGGCGTTGCGGAGCCTATGCGAAACATACATACATACACACACATACACACAAACCCACGCTCTTCTTTATATATATAGATTGGGTGACCCCAAGTTCCCATATTATGAGAGAAGGGGGCTGGGGATTTCTTTCTGTCCACTTTCTCCACACCATGCATAAGTTATAAACCTTTATAAATGCCACTCTTAGCAGTCTTTTTTCAAAACTAAAAAGCCACAAATGCTAGCCTGCAATCATGAGGAAGTGCTCCAATCTCTGATCATTTTAATTGCCCTTTTCTGTACCTTGAAATGGGGCACTCAAAGAGTTGTACATAGTGTTCCATAATGTTGTATTTGGCCAGGCTCCTCAGTCTGCACAGTGCGGCTCTCAGACTCTCACTCTCAGACTGCACAGCTCGTCTTACCTGCATGCCTCCGGTTCACCAACCCTGATATGCAGAGACTAATAGTGCAATCCTATAGATCAGAGGTAGGCATTGTGGGGTCCATGAGCTACTGATAGCTTGTGGGGTGGTTACTGGTAGCTTGTGGCCCTTTTTGGCTCAGAGCAGCCGCAGCCACCAAGCAACTGGACAGGCCAGGCCTGGCCAGCTCTGTGCTTTCACGAGAGCCCTGGAGATCACAAGAGCTGAGGCGGCTGCCCCGCCCTTTCTGGCTGTTGCCCTGGAGCCTGCAAGTTCCTGGCCAGCATGTGCTCTTACGAGGTAGCTGCTCGGAGATGACTGCAGCCAGATGTGTTGGCGGGAGAAATTGCTTCTCCTCAATGGTGAGAGGCAGAGCAGGCAAAGTGTGGAGGGAAAGGAAGTGAAAGATGACTCCCTCTCCTCCCTGGACCATCAAGGGTGGGGGACTTCCTTAGAACTTCTCCTGCCCTCCAAAGCATGACCTGATGACCAACTCTGCTCCCTTGCTCTGGAAACTTTTTTTGACAGTTAAATATGGGGGGGGGGAGAAACCAGGACTGTGTGGGCTGTATTTATTAATGATCTGCTGCTGTGTGTATGTTGCTTCTTGGAAGGATTATCTACCCTGCTGCCTTGCTATGGGGAATTTTTTTCTACAATTAAATATAAGGGTGGGAATCACAGTAGCTCTTCGGCAGTTAGTCATTTTAAGTAGTTCTGATGGTTGCTTATTCCTGCTATGGATGTTTACTCAGAAATAGAACCAATTCTATTCAATTTTATTCAGGTAAATGTGCATAGGATTGCAGCCCAAGTTCTTGGATCATATGCCTTGAAATCATACATATCAATTTATATCCTTAAGGGTGCAATCCTAACCAACTTTCCAGCACTGCCATAGCGGTGCCAATGGGGCGTGTGCTGCACCCTGCAGTTGGGAGCAATCACGGAGGCCTCCTCAAGGTAAGGGAATGTTGGTTCCCTTTCTGCAGAGCTGCATTGCTCTCACCCCGGTCCTGGAAAGTTGGTTAGGATTGTGCTCTACAGTGCTTAATACAATTGACACTAAAATGTTAAATTGGCCTTTGGAGACTGGTCAGAGTGACCTACTGACAGGGTTACCAGTTGCAAACTGGAACACAGCGCCTATACCTTTAACCATTATTTAGAAGAGGGAATTTGGGCAAGTGCTGCTTTTCAAACCTTCCCATGAGGAGCTGCACCTGCCCAAATTTCCTCTTCTAAATAATGATTTAAGGTGTAGGCGCTCTGTCCCAGTCTGCATCTGATAACCCTGCCTACTGATAACATTTCTGTAACAAAGCATGATTCTCAGACATTGCCAGTAATTGTCTCCTTTCCCAAAGATGATGGGAATTCTGAAGACTTCCATTGGAAAGGGTCAATTTATCACTGATGTCTGTGATCTATCTCTTTGCTAGCTGCTGTTAGGGAAGTCCTGATGGGCTCTGGAAAAAAAGTCTGTCTATTCTTCCTTGGCCAAAATATTGTGATCTTTGTACTTTGGAAGTCAGACAGATTATGAAGGGAAAAATAAATTGCTTTTCAAATTTCATTCAATTTTTGGATCAGATTTCCAGCCAGATGTTCTCCTAGTAATATCCCCATAAAGCTAAGGTAATTCTTCTCTAAGCAATGTAGCTTTTGGGTTCCTTTATATGTAAAGAAGTTGCAGTGGATAAAAGCCAGCTAAGGAGAAAATCCTTGAGAATTGTTGGCTTGAAGGATGTAACAGCTGTGTCCTCATACAGTGCTCTTTTCTAACTTTCATATTGCAAAGCTCTTCCCTCCTCGTTTTTTTCTTACATTGTGGCATTGTCAACTGGAAATGTGTCTATTTCCATCTCTAATAATCATTTACAGCACAATCCTATGAGTAGTTAAGTTACCTGGGAGGAAGCACCATTATAGAACACTTCTGAGTATATACCTAGAAATGGATATTGACCTGTAAAGTTCCAATTTAGCATTTAGGGTGATCCACTTGGCTTTAAATGATTTAACTTAATGGGCTAAGCAAGATCAAAAACATCAAGAATAACGGGCTCATACAGAGTAACTTTATTTTCTAGACATAACAAAGAAAAAATGTCCCTCAGTACACTGAGGGCACAATCCTAAACTGTGCTGGAATGGAACAGGCAGGCTGGTGGGCCTGCGCTGTATCCAGTGCAGCTTGGGAGCAGGCTGGAGCCTCTATGGTGCAAGGGCGCATTTGCACCCTTACCCTGGGGTAAGTGCCAGGTAAGTGGGGTAAGTTGCACCCTAATGGGCTCCTCAGATCTGCACATGCTGTTTGGCAGGTGCAAAGCAAGGAAGCCCTACTCAAAAACGCCCTTCTGCCCTCTCTTGCGCTGCCTGGAATCACTCCTGCACCAAACAAACGCAGCTGGTGCCAGCAGCACAGTGCCAGTTTTGGCAGTGCCAGCTTTGCTGCCAGCATCGGCCCTTTGGATGCATCCCACCTCCACCCACTCCCCGGGCTGGCATGCCTCCAAGCCCGCCCCCTGCCCAGAAATGCCCTGCGCCAGCTGAACTCTGCTGGTGCAGGAGTGTTCCGCCACTGGCTTCAGCTGGCACTGAACTGGAACTGCTAGCGTTGGCCCAGCAGCAGCAGTGCTGGTGCAAGGGTGCCAAACGGTGCTCTTGCACCAGCGCTGCTGCCATTGGACTGACGCTAGCAACTTGCATTGGCCCAACGTCAGGCCTTGGATTGCGCCCTAAAGCTGCAATTCTAAAAACCTAGAAGTAAGCCCCATTGAACTCAATGTAGCTGCCGTCTGATACACATAGGATTGCACTGCAAATGTCCGTGCCCTACAACTGTTCATATTGAAACAAACAAGAGGTAAGATGATCTTAGACTGAGGACCCACTGCTATTCAACTTTCCAGCACTGACGCAGCTATGCCAGTGGGTTGTGTACTGGATTCTGCAGTCATGGAGGCCTCCTCAAGGTAAGAGAACATTTCTTCCCTTACTTCACAGCTGTGTTGCAGCTGCATTAGTGCTGGAAAGTTGGTTAGGATTGTGCCTTTAATCTGTAATGACAGTAGTTTCCAAACTGTGAGCTGTGAATTCCTGGGGAGCCATGGAAAGCAGCCAGGGGAGCTGCGGAATCCTTGAAAAAAACAACCCCACCCCCTATACTATACTATATATAGGACAGCAGCTCTAATGAGAAGTTGCA
The DNA here is from genome assembly GCA_029204185.1 of Lerista edwardsae. NCBI lineage: Eukaryota > Metazoa > Chordata > Lepidosauria > Squamata > Scincidae > Lerista > Lerista edwardsae. Next base: position 1,356,084 of record JAJKFI010000033.1, read on the forward strand.
GCCAATGGCCCAGTAGGTCAATGGAACCACCAGTCAAAAATGTTTGGGAACCACTGATGTAAGTGTTGATCCAATAGAGTCCAGTGACCATACTGCAATCCAGTTCAACACTGGCAAGTTTCCAAGCAAGTAAAGCACAGGCATGTTTGACTTCCAAAGAGGTGACTTCTCAATAATGAGTAGATTAGTAAAAAGGAAGTTGAAAGGGAGAGTCAAATGTTTCCAGAGTGGTTATTTAAAACTACAATAACAGAAGCTCAAGTAGAGTATACACCACTAAGTAAGAACAGCACCACCAGGTCCAGGAGGATGAATGAACAAAGGAGCTATAAAAAAGGCTTCCTCCAAATAATTGAATTCTTACTCAAATAGACACAAAAGGACCACAAGCTCCATCAAAAGAAATATAAAAAGATGTGCAAAGAGAATATGAAGCGTGCATGACTAAAAACATCAAGGGAAACAATGAACACATCTGTCAACGTCTTCTATGCGACACCTTTTCAGATACTTGAAGACAGCTATTGTATTTCCCCTTAGTCATTTCCAGGGTAAACAAGCTCTTTGAACCACTGCACATCGGACTTTGTTTTGAGACCCCTCACTATTTTTGTTGTTCTCCTCTGAACCTGTTCCAGCTTATCAATGTCCTTCTTAAACTGTGGTGCCCGGAACTGAAAACAGTATTCCAAGTGACATCTGACTAGTGCTGAATAGAATGGAACAATTACTTCTTGTGATCTGGACTTTATGCCACTGTTACTGCAGCCCAGGATTTTTTACCGGCACAACACATTACTGGCTCATGTTCAGTTTGTGGTTCACTACAGCTGCAACCCTGTACACTCTTTTTGGAGAATAAATCCCGTATATTTATATAGTATACAGGCCTGTATAGGAGTATAGGTCTGTGCTATTGGTCACTAGGGGCACAATCCTAACCAACTTTCCAGCACTGACCTAGAGTATCAATGGGGCATGTGCTGCATCCTGCAGTTGGGGGGCAGTTACAGAGGCCTCCTCAAGGTAAGGGAATGTTTGTTCCATTACCTTGGAGTTGCATTGCCCTTATTCCAGTGCTGGAAAGTTGGTTAGGATTGCACCCTAGATTGTTTATACATGTTCTGCTGCCAAGCCAGGTCTCCCCATTTGCTACTACTTTTCCCTGAGATGGTTTTCCTAACTTTGGAAAATTGGAAGCCTGGAAGCTTTTGTTGGAGATAGATTCCTACCAAAACCAAACTTAAGGAAGTGCCTCTAACTGAACACATGTTCTTCCCCTGCTTGCCTTTGTCTCTATCTTCCTCTCCTCTCTCTGCTGCCTCCCTTATGGCAAATTTTAGAAGGAAACACTATGCTTAATGGTTCCTCTACCAGCCACTCTCCCACTACTGTTTTTACCACATCAGTTGGGTAGCATGCATCTATCTGTGCAACAATTTATTTACTACATTTCTATCCCACCTTTCTTCCTCTGAGGGGACTACCTCACTAACATGAATCTGGAACTAGTGCAGGAGAAAAAAAGCTGGGAGAGACTTTCATAGGAAACATGGCCAAAGGGGAAGGTTTCAACATACCTTTCTTAACGACCCATCTTCACCCACTCCACCACAAAGTGCCCCCTCTCAAAGGAGTCATTGGACTAGCTTCATATACTATACTATTTGCAGTGTAACTTGTAATTGGGCCTTTAATGCTAGGCGGCCTCTACAAATGAAACAATTAAATCTGTGTGCCTTAGGAAAAACGTTAAAAAACCTTTCAAATTATGCATGAGGCTTTACTGAAAAACATTTATATGAAATGTGAGTTTCTCATGGGTTAATCATCATACAAAATGTTGCGAAACAGAGAAAGTGCAATTAGGCTTTGGGTCATAGCTAATCCACATAATGATGAGAAATGTGGCCAAGGAAAAATTCCAAGCTGTTTTAGAATGAGTCAGAAAATGATTTTTGCAGAATGGGAATACTAATACAATTCCCATGAACAAGTACTTTAGAGTCAATAAACAATCAAATACTTGACTGTACAACACTGGAGAAGGGGATCTGATATATGTACAAATTATCAAATAAATGGGGAAAATTACTATAGAAGACTCTTTAGGGAGATCTGTATCCCATTTTGAGAATCTCTCAGCCCAATTATCCTCCCCCCACATAGTTTGCAGCTGTGCCAAAACAGGATGCACTGTACAATATATATATATATTGGGGGGGGTAGATCAGTGAGCTTTCAGCAACCTGGCACCAGCATTGCTGCAATTTCCAAAAACAGGTACATGATAGTTGCCAACTCTTGCTATTTCCAAATGCATAGATAGAATCATAGAATTGGAAGGTGCCCACAGGGTCATCTAGTTCAACCCCCTGGTAGTAGCAGGAAATCTGTCTAGAGCATCATCAGCAGATGCTTGTCGAGCTTAGAACATTACCAGCAGATGGTTGAAGATCTCCAGTGAGGGAGAATCCACCACTTCCCTTGCCCATCTGTTCCACGTACCATCAAGAATTTCTTCCTGATGTCCAGCCAGAATCTCCTCTCCTTGTACCCATTTAATCTAGTTCTACTCTCAGAGGCAGTTGAGAACAAATTTATTCCTTCTTCCATATGGCATCCCTTCAAGAATTTAAGAACACTGTCAAATCCCCACTTAGCCTTCTCTGCTCCAGGCTAAACATACCAAGTTCTCTTAACATTTCCTCATAGGGCTTGTTCTCCAATCCTCTGATCATCCTCATTGCTCATCTTTGCACCTATGCCAGTTTGATGGCATCTTTCTCAAAGTGTGGTGCCCAGAATTTGGCACAATACTTCAGGTGAGGTCTAACTAATGTAAAGTGAAACCACTACTTCTTGCAACTTGGAAGCTGTGGTTCTACTAAAGCGCGCTAAAATTGCATTAGCATTCTTTGCAGCTGCATCCTTTGATCCACTGCAACTCCAAGATCCTTCTCACATATTGTACTGCTAAACCAGGTATCTCCCATTCTATAGTATTACTAGGACTTTAGACCAGATCTTAGATAAAGGTTGCCAAATCAATTCTCTCCTCCCTACTAGGACAATTGTAATTCCCTCCCCCCAATGCTAATGGCAGCTACATCCCAGTCATATTTATTTATTTAATGTATTTTTATACCGCCTTTCTCCAGATTTCTCTGGACTTAAGGTGGTGTACATGAACAGGCTGTTCATAAACCCCATTTGTCAATTGGGGTTTTTACAATTATTGTTCTATGTACCATTCACAGAACCCTCAATTTCTTCAGTCGTTTCCCTTTCAATGTGTGGTCATGATCCTGGCTGCACTCTTGCACCTTCTGAGCCTTCACAGTCCACCACAGATCACACCTTGGCCAGTTCTTTTGTCAGCTGACTCCGCCACACTCCTCCCATTCCTCCACAGGCTCTGTCAGTGACTTCCGGTCTCCCATCCAAGGCCAATCCAAGGCTGATCCTGCTTAGCATGTGCATGTCAGAATCCTAGGAATTATGGGCTGGGCAGCCCAAGCCTAATCTGTGTTGGAGCAGGCCAGCTGGCTGGACTGTGCTACGTCCTATGCAGGCTGGGAGGCTGCTGGAGCTCACCTTGGGGTAAGGGGATATTTTCCCCTTATCTAGAAATAAGCCCCAAACAGCCCTATAGGGCTGATCAGATCTGCACCAGCTGAACCCTTACAAGGACACCCATTGGCAACCATGCGGCCTATTAGAATGAACAGTAATTAACATATATTTTTACCTACTGTACCACACTGGCCATCTGCTTCTCCTCCCCCCCCCCACACACACACATAGAACACATGCTGCTTAAGCATGGCTGCATGATGGAAGATGGTGAAAGATAGGATTGATCCTTTAATGACATAGAGCATAGACAATGTGAACACATCTGCCATGTACACTATCATCAGCCCAGAAGTTCCCAAATTGTGGGTCCATTACCCCATTTTTGGTAGGTTGCAAAACTGCCAAGGTAGATTAAGTTATGTGCATCATTCGTTAAACAACCTGTTTCTTGGGTGGGGGAGCACGGCTGCCCAATCACCATTAGAGCCACAGAGACTTGAGTGGCTGATAGAGCAAAACTTTTTTAGGTGGATTTTGATGCTAAAATGTTTGGGAACCACTGCATTAGCCTGTTCCACACCCTCATCATTTGTGCTATGTAAAACCTGAGAAACTTTAGTCTGGAACTTTAATTATCTAGACATTATTCCATATAAGGCAGGATTATGGAATGGATCCTTCATAAATATCACAGGAATGACACAAGATTCATGTCTGTCTGGAAACCAGTAAGTAGAACAGACCTGAAGCTGCATAGCTGACCAACAAATCAGTGTGTCTCCAAATGCTAGCTGGCTCCCTTCCTAGGATGGTGTGCATATGTTTGTATGTGCACGTGCATATATGCATGCATTTGCGTAAAACATATTGAGGGAGAGAAGCCATCTGAGTTACCACATATATGGAAACATTTCTAGAACAGGGAAAAAGGGTCATTTTAGAATCATTCCATATGTCTACATATACAAGTAAACTTTACAAAAATTAAAATTGGAGTGAAACACAAAACAATACCCGACTTTTTAGTCTGCCAAGCCACCAAGTCAACTCTAATGAAAATGACTTAGAGTGCATATATAAGATACTCAGACTATGAGAAATCTTCATGGGAAAGGAATCCCATGTTTTATAAAACATGGTTTTTCAGTTTTTTATAAAACACTGAAAATGCAGATTTAACATGGTTTCATGGTCATAAATGGCCACTTTGGGTCTGCCACCACGAACAGCAGTGGTACCAGAGGCCAACTGCCAGCTGTCTCCAGCAGCAAAGATAGGTAAGTAGGTAGGTAGGTAGGCATGTTCCCTGTCCCCTTTCCTCTCCTCAGACTTGTGCTAGCAAAATAGCTGGCACAGATCCAAGGATACATATTGGTGGGGCAGTGGAAACTTGCTCTGGGGTAAAGAAAGAAAAGTTCCCTTAACCATGAGAAGACCACTAGGCTGTCCTCCCGAAGTTATACAGCACAAACTCTATTTGCATGGCTGCATTGGCAGGGATGGATTTAGTTAAGATTGGGCTGTTAAACATGCAGTGTGTAAAGAGACCAAAAGTAGGAGTACAGTTAAGAGGCAGCAGATAAGGGTCAGGCATATTCAACACTCAACAGAAGGCAGCATATATATTTTTGAAAAGCAGAAATATTAGCTCTACTAGCTCATCTCTTTTAGGGACAAGATACTTATAAATCTTACACTTGTCTCCACTTATAGAGCCTGGCAACACACAGAGATTATCTGGCTGATTTGCAGATGCTGTTGAGCTAATTCATTTTTCTATATGTTTCAGCCAAATGTCTTGATTATGGCATAGAACTGTGGCCAATTTTAGTTCTGGAACCAAAATGAAGATAAACAAACAAAGCTGAACCAAGAAATATAAGGCAGGATCCAAGAATAGCAATCAGTGTTGTGTGTCAGTGCGAATGCCAACCTCTTTAGACACTACATGAAGCAACAAAAAATACTATTTTCCAAAAGGCTGAGGGCTGTTTTAATGTTTTACCAGTCATGGAGACTTGCTGAAACGGTTTCTACAATTGCAGCTGCTCTTTGCTGTGGTCATAATGGTATAGTGGCTTGCCACAAATATTCCTTGCATCACATGGAAATTGTCCATACGATCACAACCAGCTGGTAAAGGACACTATATTACTGCATCAAAAACCGCCACATGGAAGCTGTTTCCTCCTTGTTCCTCTTGAAACATGTAGACTAATACTGTATGGAAGTAAATAAGATTTTGAGGAGGGACTGAAAAAGAGTGGTCTTCATTAAATCATTTTCTCTGGATTAAGGGTATAGAGCAGGGGTTCCCAAACTTTTTCAACTGGTGGTTCCTTTGAGCTACTAGGCCATTGGCCATCGCTCCTTATTAGGGTTGTTATTATTATTATTGTTGTTGTTGTTGTTATTTATTTATTAGATTTCTACCCCGCCTTTCCGCCTGAAGGCACTCAAGGCGGCATTACAAGGTTAAAACACAATAAAATATTTACATCGTAATTAAAAGAGAATAATTAAAAACAATATTAAAAATAAAACGTACAACAGCCAATCCCATGGATCATAAAATGTACAAAATATAAAAAGGATGCAAAAAACCAGCCAGCCTGTCAGCAACTAAAAGCCTGCTGAAACAAAAAGGTCTTCAGCCCCTGCCGAAATACCACCAAAGAGGGAGCAGTTCTTAACTCTAAGGGGAGGGTATTCCAAAGTTGGGGTGCCACCACCGAGAAGGCTCTCCTACTGGCTGCCACCCCTCTCACCTCTCCTGGTGGCAGCACACTCAAAAGGGCCCCCCCAGATGACCTCAGAATACGGGTAGGATTATATGGGAGGAGGCGGTCCCTCAAATACCCTGGGCCCGAGCCGTAAAGGGCTTTAAAGGTCAAAACCAGCACTTTGAATTTGGCCCGGAACAGAACCAGCAGCCAGTGTAGTCGCCGAAGCAACGGCTCGACAGAGTCAAACCCATGTGCCCCAGCAACCCCCCGAGCAGCCGCATTCTGTACTAGTTGTAATTTCCGGACCGTCTTCAAAGGCAGCCCCACGTAGAGTGCATTGCAATAATCTAATCTAGATGTCACTAGGGCATGGGTCACTGTGGCCAGGTCCAGGCAGCTCAGGTACGGTCGCAGCTGGCGGATCAGCCAAAGCTGAGCAAAGGCTCCCCTGGCCACCGCCGACACCTGAGACTCCAGGTGCAGCTGTGAATCCAGGAGAACCCCCAAGCTGCGGACCTGCTCCTTCAGAGGGAGTGCAACCCCATTCAGAGCAGGGCAATAGTCCAATACTTATACATTGTATGGGGTGGAGGTTTTTTTACAAGGATTCTATGGTTCCCCTGGCTGGTTTCCACAACGCCCCAGGGAGCCACAGTTTACGGTATGGGAACCACTGGTATAGAGGAAATTGTCCACAATATGAAATGCTCATGTGTTCAGGTGAAAGTTCTCCTGTGATATTCACAAGAGTAGGGTTACTTCTCTTAGAGCGCAATCCTAACCTGGAGTTAGGCTGGCATAGTCAGGCCAGCAAAGTTTGGCCAGCACAAGGGACACCATAACATCTGTTTGGACCACTCTCGGAGTCAGAGAGGCCAGCACACAGACGTGCGCCATACCCCCTAACTCTGAGAGTGGTCCAAACATGCTTTACGGTGGTCAAACCTTGTTGACATAACTCCAGGTTAGGATTTTGTCCTCATTCTACAGGTATTTAGCCATTCTGGTGGCTTATTAAGCTTTGACATTCTCAGAATCAAGATCAAGTTATCGTGCCATCACTGAATGTGATTGTGAGCTCTAATGGCCAGAACCACCTCACAGCACTGGAAGATAGCATGACCTGTAATCCCAGTGGAATCTCCATTGCAGGAGATTGCTGCCATCCAAGACATTCAGTGTAGCATAGCTGTAAGCAGTTTCAGCGCACAACCTTAAACTGCGCTGGAATGGCAAGGCTGAATGGCCTGCAACATATAACACAGTATAGGACAGGCTGGAGCCTCCCCATGGCAAGGTCACATTTGTGCCCTTACTGTAGGGGAGGCTCCAGCCTCCCCTATGTGCTCCTTGGATCTGTGTCTGCTAAACAGCAGGCGCAGATCCTAGGAGACTGCGCAGCTAGAATCGGGGGTGCGTGCCTCCTGAATGGGTCTAGGATTCAGCCTTGTGGCTGAATTCTGGGCCCACCTCTCTCCCGGGCCGGTACGCCTGCCGGCCCACCCACTGCCCATCCACCACCCGCTTAGAAACACCCTCCACCATCCCATTCCAAGATGGTGCCTCCCTTGCGCCAGCCAACTTCGGCCGACGCAAGGGAGGCGCAGCGCAGGCACAACGGGACCAGCACTGCCTGCAGCACCAGTCCCATTGCCTTAGCACCGATGAGGGGATGTTGTGCAGCACCCTCGCATCGGTGCTAAGTGTGCAGCAATGATGCAACCCTGTTGCGTCGACACTGTGTGGTTTTCAGGATTGCGCTGCCTGGTGGGGCAAGAGCCAAAGATGGTGAGAAGGAACAAAGAGTGAAAGAGTGTAAGAATAAATGGATAGAGGTGATAAATTGGTGAGGGTTGAGGAGCAGTTGCAGACAGGGTGGTATGAAAGTAGAAGATTCAGGATGAGAACAGAAAAGTGAAGCACGAAGAAGATTGACAATTGCCCTGCAGTACTACCTGCTTACCCCAAGGCCAAATAAGAAATATTCTTTGTGCAGTAAACAGATCTTTCAGAATCGTTCAGTGACTTTTAAAGAAAATTAAAAATCAGCAAGGATAATTTATGCATCCTTGCATTCTTTTACCCAGCACGTAAAACAGTTCCCATGCTAAGTTAAATTACTATCAGAGTAGTCTGAGCTAATAGACACATGCTGAATTTAATGAATTTGGCAAGGCTGAGAGAAAAATAAAAACCATGACAAAGCGGAGGACAGTGATCACTGCTGCAGATGAACAACCAGTGAGAGAGTCAGAGCCCATGCCTATATGTGTCTACTCAGAAGTAAGTCCTATTATGATAAATAGGGCTTACTCACAGGTAAGTGTGGCTAAGATTGCAGCCTCAGTGTAGTATAGATGTATTACAGATGGAGATTTGAGTTCAAACCCCCACTTAGGCGCAAAACTCACAAGGTGCCCTGGAGCCAGTGCCTTAAGTTTATGTGGGACTTAGGAATGTTATGAGGATAATACAGGGAAAGACTGCTCTGGGTGCTGCCATGGGCTCCGTAGGCTAGATGAACCCATAAAAAATAAAGAATTCAGCTTTGCAAAATCATTCCTTTGTTTCATTTGAGCCAAATCTTCTAGTCTAGCCCTGGCCTACATTTTCCTTAGCTAGCATCATGCTGAGGTCACTCCTGAGAATAGGAACATTCTATTTAGGACATCATGGATTTTGGACGGTCCTTTGCTTTCTAAGCAAAGTGTGAAGTGTAAAGTTTTGCCTGACTAGAAGCCAAGATCTAGATATCTCCAAACAAGCCTATGGAAGCAAATGAACTACAGCCCAATCCTGAGCTGCCTGGCTCCCATAGGAGCAGGAGTAGCAAAATGGCTACTGCTGCACCCTGCAGGATCCATGGCAGCCACCGAGGTCTCCTCAGGGAAAGGGGGGCAAATGTCCCGTTCCTCTGAGGAAAGCTGCAGGCCCTGCAATGTGGCTCCTTGACTCTCCACTGGCTATTTTGCCAGCAGAGACTTGAGCAGCCATGGGTTGCCCAGCCCAGGACATAGAATCTGACAGTGGAAGCCCATCACTGGGCCCCAACCCCACGGGCCCAATCCTGCCCCTCCCTGCCCCAACTCCATGTACTGGTCGCCAGCACTGCTGGAGGACTGGGGGGCCTTCCTCTTGGTGTTGAGGCTGGGTGCTAACTAGTGCCAGAGCAGCACAAGTGTACCCTTCTCCTGCTGTGTCACAAACATGCATTATATGGCAAATTCTTAACATTTTCAGCTAGTGGCAGAAGTGTACTGCCGGCAATGAGAGCCTTATGATTGGGCCCTTAGTCTCCACTTCATGAAAGAAAAGAGGAGGGTAGATTGGAAAACAAGCATAGCATTCAGCAGTTAGTGATGGCCTATTCTCCCTTGCTCACCATTACAATTCTTCTACTGGTCAGACTGTGATTCCTGGTAAATTGGTAAATAATCTTGTAAGAAGCACAGACAGAAGGGGGTCATCTTGGTTAGCCTCCCTCCCAGGTCAAGAGACAGCACCCAAAATCCAGGGGGTCCCTTGACTATAAAGCAGTGTTTCTCAACATTTGTCCCCTGCCATACTTGGAGTGGTTTTGTTGTTGTTGAAAACTGCTTTTTAGGCATTAACAACTGCCTTTTGGCAGTAAAAATATCTGAATAAAAACACAAAACACCGCATTTTGGTGTTTAAGATATTTTACAGAAATTAAAATAGACTACTTTTCCCATTAGAAATACGACTGTGGCTGCATCTGCTGAAACTACAGTATATTGCCTATATCGTCTACCTAGTAATCCTTTAAAGCATTTAAAATTAATAGAATTGAGAACTTGGATTGAGAATGTAGAATAAAAACACGTAACATAATTTGCTATTTTAATCAAGAAATTTTGGAAAAAACATCACCCCCCCAAAAAAAAAACCCTTTGAAAAAATTTCAAAGCACACCCCTAGATACCACTTCATATGGTCCATCCATGTGCAATCACTAGAGACAGGTAGGGCAGTGCCACACATTACCTGAGTCAGGGGAGCCTTGGGCTCCCGGATGCGATCAGAGATGTTCTCCAATTGCATCGGAAAGACTTTCTGAGGCTGCAGAGGCCATGTGGCCTCTATGGGCTTCAGAATGCCCCCCCTTAGAAGGTGCACAAAGCCCCACACTCAAGGAGAATGTCACAATGTCCTCACCAAGGGAGGGACGTCACCGAGCCTCTCCTGGCTTCACGTTTCTGCCTTCTCAGAAGCTGAGGGGGCAGAGCACTTCCTCCAGCTTCTGTGGAGCCTTCACAGAAGCCGGGGGAGGCTGAGCAAAGCCCTGCCCTCAGGTAGGACATTGTCCTTCCCAAGGGCAGGGCACTTCTCCACTCTGGCTGCTTCTGTGAAGGCAATGAGCCTTCACAGAAGTCATAAGAAGAGCCCTGCCGGATCAGACCAAAGGCCCATCTAGTCCAGCTTCCTGTCCATCACAGTGGCCCACCAGGTGCCTCAGGGAGCACACAAGACAACAAGATGCCTGCATCCTGCTGCCACTCCCTTGCACCTGGCATTCTGAAGTAGCCTATTTCTAATGTAAGCAGGTTGTACCACCCATCATGGCCCATAGCCCACAATGGACTTTTCCTCCAGAAATCTGTCCAGTCCCCTTTTAAAGGCACCTAGGCCAGATGTCCTCACTGCATCTCTGAGATAGCCACCCTCTCAGCATCACTGGTTCTCTGCATTCCATCAGGTTTCCATTATGCCCACTACATCAATGTTTTCCCTAACCACTAAACATTCCAGTTCCCCCATCTTTGCTTGGAGACTTCGGGTATTTGCATCACCACCTATATATGGGGTTTCCTAAGGAGGGACTCTTATTTGATCCATTTTCCCCGCCTCTCTTTCGACTGCACCATCACTTCCCCTCACGCTTGCAGTCCTATTTCCTACTCTGCCATTACTCTGCGGTACTCCTCCACCCTCCTCCTCCTGCAGTTGAGATGGGGCGTGGCTCTGGAAGTGACCATCACTGGCATAGAACATCACCACACATCACCAATATGGTCTGTAATAAACACTGGTAAGAGGCTCAGGGCAGATAGGAGACTTTTTTTCAAGCATGCAAAAGGCGCACACAGGAGCTCTGCCTGCCAAGCTGAGCCTCCTACTGCTCCTTGCCAGTTGCATTGCTGGTCTCACTGCCAGGCAGCAGGGATCTGGCGGACTTGTGTGTAACACTGGAAACTACCTCAAGTATAACTGGCAGTACCAGTATCACTGGTTGAGAAATGCTGCTATAAATTATTGAGCAGTCTTGTTATAATAAAAACTTTCTTTTCTAGAACTTGGACCAGGCAGGTAAATCAGTTAAAATATTAATTTCTTCCAAGGCAGATGGGACAGAACAAGAGGGGAGATACAAAAGATAAAAAACAAGGCGCATATCAGAAACAAACAGGTATATCCAGGAATAAACAAACAGGTATATCCAGGCCAGGAAGAGGGCCTTCTCGGTGGTGGCCCCCTAACTTTGGAATACCCTCCCCTTAGAATTGAGAACTGCTCCCTCTTTGTTAACATTTCGGTGGGGGCTGAAGACCTTTTTATTTCAAAAAGCTTTTAACTGTTGACAGGCTGGCTGGCTGGTTTTTTACACTTTTATATTTTAATTATATCTTATGATCCATGGGGCTTGTTGTTTTTTAAATTTTTTGTTTTTTAAATTGTATTGTTTTAATATTGCTTTTTAATGTTAAATTCTGTATTTTATTGTGTTTTTGTGTTGTAATGCCGCCTTGGGTGCCTTCGGGCAGAAAGGCGGGATATAAATCCAATCAATAATAATAATAATATCCCAGAGGAACAGTGCTTGGCAAAGGGTTAGCAAAGAGTTTTAAATGTGAATGGCAAAATAAAACAAATCCCCCTGACGCAGGTAATTGGACATCGCCCCCTTTCTAGCAACTCATATTCACACTCACATTCTTCCATTATCCTGACGCTTATACTCATGATGGAGCAAGATGAGTGGGTGTGCCTTCTTCACTAAAAAGCAACTGTTCTCCAATGAGAGATTGGGTCACACAACTCAGAATCCATAAAACACCTAGGACGATGATGTAATGGATCCATCTGATTTGATGGTTTATGGCCAACTGAGCATCCTACTTGCCTGTTGATTGGATCGGGAGAACCTGGATGCCCAACTGACCACTGCATGTCATCCCAGGAGGGTACTGGCTAAGAGCTATTGTTTTAGCTAGTCCCAGACAATGAGAACCAGCAATCCAAAAATTGATCTAGACTGACCTACTATTCTGCAATTGCGCTGAATTTCAAGAGCTCCTGGACCGTGGCTTCTGAAGCTGGATGTCTCAGCAGTTTTTTAGAATACAAGTAATACCTCATTATCCACTGATTCTGTATCCAGTGATTTGACTCACACTGATACTGGGGTCTACTTTTAAATGCCTTATTAACAAAGAAAAAAGCGCCAAAATCTCATTTCTTACCTTCATGCTGTTAAACTGCACCAGCTGCAAGCTTCTCAGGGTTAAAGACAGATTTAAAGACCCACTTATGGGTTTCTTGCACCTTCATTGTCACCTCAGAATTTGTGAGAATGTAACATTAAAGTAGATATTTTGTTCCAATTCTCAAATCATTTGAAAACAAATTTCCTTTCCATGAAATTCTGGGCAACAGTTTTAATACACATTGATTTGGTAGGGCTGCTAAGGGACAGATAAAATTGTTTTGCAATCCAAACTTGTGAGCAGCTGTTTGGTCTTTTTGTATTATCTATTACAGAAGGTGTGGGGAAAATTATAGAAAAGTGTGGTGAATAGGGATTTTTCCCTATTTTTAAAGCTTATACCCCTCTCAGACTTTTGTGATGTACAGCCGTGCCTTGTTATCCAATGGGTTCTGTTCAAGAACCCACAGTGGATACAAAATCAGTGGATACCAAACCAGTGAAAAATAGCTTTAAAGACGCACTTTCTGTTCAGTTTTTTGTACAATGCAGTGGCTGAAGGAATGCTGTAAAATACTATGTGTATTTCACATATATTTATTGTAATACTATGTCATGTACTGTATGTCCTGAAAAACAGCAATCTGCAGCTTATTGGAACTGAACCACAATAATTCCTCATGCCTCCTACATCAATGGCCTCCTGTTTCTCAAGAATATATATGCCAAAACAGTAGTAGTTACTGCTTAGTGGAACATTATCAAGCCTGAACATTGGGACCAAATTTGATTAGGAAGGAGATAGGCTACTAAGAGAGCCTGAGAAAGAACATTTGCCATCTCTTGTTTATTATATTACTGAGAGATTCAGGGCCAGCTCCAAGAGTGGTATGGCCCAATACAAGGCATTCCTGCAGGCCCCCCACTCTCCCTTGGCCCCCCACTCACCAAGAAGAGCACTTGTGGTGCCACGTGCAAAGCACAGCACCTGGAAATAGTTGGTGGTGGCATAATGACATCACTGACAACTGCTGCCAGGAGGCCCATTTTGGGCTGTTTGGAGGCAGGGGTAGGTGGGAGAGCCCAAGTTAAAGATGCTCTGCCTTACAGCCCATAGAGATCCCAGCTGCAGTAGGCGATATGCTCAATGAGCTGATGAAGGACCCTCTGAAGTGCAGGCCCCAGTGTGACGACATTGGTCACACTGGCTTAAGGCCAGCCCTGGAGAGATTCCTCTTTCTCTGGATCAGACAAAAGTGTATGTGACCTTTCTGAATCCTTGATAACAAAATACAAGCATTGTTGTTAAACTAAGGAATACCATAGCCCTATTACTGCTGCATTTGGAAAACGTAAGAGTATAGGTAAAATAAAATAGCACAAAGATAATAAGGGCGCAATCCTAAGCTGTGCTAGAACAGGCAGGCCGGTGGGCCTGCGTTATATCCAGTGCAGCTAGGGAGCAGGCAGGAGCCTCCCTGGGGCAAGGGCATGTTTGCACCCTTACTCCAGAGTAGGCATCAACTGTGCCTATGGGTTCCTCGGATCTGTGCCTTCTGTTTAGCAGGCGCAGAGCCGAGGATGCCACGCGGCCTGAATTGGGGCAGAGCGGCCTGGGGATGGGAGTTTGGATGGGGCCTAATGGCCACATCCTGACTCCACCCCTCATCCTGGGCTGGCACATCTCCTGGCCTGCCCAGTACCCACCCAAAAAACCCTCCCTCCTGTCCAGAATTGCTCTTGCACCAGCTGAATTCGGCTAGCGCAGGAGCAACACAGCATGGGCTTCAGCTAGCATTGCTGGGCTGATACTGCTGCCAATGTCGGCTTTGCAGATGCAGCGCTGGTGCAGGGGCCTGGGATGGCACTAGCACTGCATGCACAGGGCTGATGCAAGCAGCTAGTGTCATCCCAAGGGTGCACTTTGGATTGCACCCTATATCTGGACCCAGATCCAGAAGTCTGTGTCGGGCCACACGGCCCAACATGGAGGCTCTTGCGTCTGTGCTGGCTAAATAACTGGTGCAAACACAAGAAGACCCATTAGTGGGTCTCTGGGCTTATCCGGGGGCAGGGGACTAATGCCCTCTTCCTCTAAAGAGTTTCCGGCAGCTGCCTGAATGCCACTGGAAGCAGTAGCCCACGGCCGTCAAGCATTATAGGATTGGCCTATAAGTCTTCAGTATTATTGATTCTTATAAATGCATGATTCATTACAGCTGCAACCACAGACAAATGCCAAGTAATTTTTTTTAATAAATATGTGGTTTAGAGTTGGAAAGTGCCTTTACAGTGCTTATATAGAACTGAAAGGTGCTATAAAAACAACAAAAAATACCATTTCTCTCTCCCAGTCTTTTCTCCTTGTTTTTATTTGCTGACCTCATTCCCAGATGGACAATTGGGAAGGAAAGGCATAAGAGCCAGTGTTACATTTGGAACTCAGATACCTAGTTCAAATTCCAGCTCATCTGTAGGCTCATTGGATGGCCTGGGAAAAACCACTATGCCTCAGCTTCAGTTCCCCATCTGTAAAAATAGGAATTGGAATGGCCATCTTCAAAGGCTGATTTGAGAGGAAGGATCAGAAAAGAATCTTCCTACTCTGAAAACTCAAAAAGGTTTTTGATTCCTAGTTTACTGGAGAGCTCCACAATGCCAAACACAGAATTAGAAAATTATAGGAATTTCTTACCTTGAGAATTCCTCTTCTGGGATGAGGAAGGGTGGCATTCGGGACCTATGGGGAATGCCCCTCCTACTCCTGAAGGCAGGGCCGAATTGAAGCTCTAGACTACCTGTAGGAGGGCATCCCCACCCCCAGTCTGGACTGGAACGAGCAGGAAAACAACCTGAACATTGACCAACACCAACTGTAGCTCAGATAAAGGTCAAAATCCCTCTCCATTGCAATGGAAGAGGCTAACACACAACATATAACAAGGAAAAAAACAGGCAAGGGAAAGGAACAGCCTATCCCATATGAACTCCCACAATGTAACCACTCTAGAATCCCTCTAGGCCCCCCCAAAACCCCACCGAGCCTGGATTGTGGCGGGTCGAATGAACAAACCACAGGTAGGAAGAAATACTTCTTTTTTTATCTAGAACTTCTGCTGAGCTCTGAAGAGTCTAGCAACCTCACGACTCTGTCCTCTGAAAGGCAGGGCCAGACTGGGGGCGGGGATGCCCTCCTACAGGTTGTCTAGAGCTTCAATTCGGCCCTGGCTTCAGGAGTAGCATTCCCCATAGGTCCCGAATGTCACCCCTTCCTTCTCCCAGAGAATAAAGGGCATTTCCTTCACCAGGGAATAAAGACATGTACGGAGAGCAAGCTTAGCATCAGATGCTGAGTGTTAGAAGCTTTGATCTGCCTATACCTACTCTTTCCATCAAGGTACATTCACTTTTAAAGCTGTTCCCTTCAGTTTCTATATCATATTTTCAACTTATCTACTTTCAGAGCCAGTATTCCCTGTAGGGCAGTGACATCACTAAGGGGATTTGGACTGCACAAGGTGTGTCACCACTACTGGCCAAAATTTTGGAAGAATGTAAATTTTGCAGAAGGTAATTAGTTGTATTCTATCAAATGTTACATCCCAATTAACCTGAAAAAGAAAACACAATTGCCTTATGTAACAAAAGGTGGATTTTCTTAATTCAGAATTGACCAATGAGACTGATTGTTCCAATGAAATATTATGACAGCAGGAAACCAATAATGTGTTAGTATGAGCAAGGGTGGAGCCTGAGAGGCATCCTGCCCTAGGGCGCTACACCAGGGGGGCGTACTTTCCTGTGGACCTACTTTATAAATATTAAAAAGTAAAGAAAAAAGCCTCAGATAGCTTCCCCTACTGTTGTGCAGAAAAGCACTGAATGTGGAGTGCTCTTCAGGCAGTTTTCTCCCTGTTGCCTCTTCTGGGTTGCATGGAGGCCCCTCCCTTTACCCAGAGCGCCACAAACTTCCTTGACCCAGGCACTTTTTTGTCCAGGTATGCCTCTGAGTATGAGTCATCTCTCATTTCTCTGAAAAAGAGCTAATACTAGAACTCTTCAGTTGTGTGAGCGGTCTGATATTGGAGGAGGTCTATCATGGGGGTGATGCAATGTGTTCTTGCACTGGGTGACACAAATCCCAGTTATGCCTCTGCTCTAGGGGTCCACACTTCTGCACAGGCCCACTTCCTATCTGCACAGCAGTATGGTGGTGTTTGCAGATGTTTGGCAATGATGTCATACATCATTGGACTTCCGGGAATGCTAAGCTTGGAGCTGTCCAGAGCTCAGTTTTGAGCTGCAAGGCTGCATGGTTGCACAGCATAGCAGGAACATTGCCTAAACCTTCTGAAAGAAAATGTGGACAATAACTAGGAAAGATGAACCATAGACCTGCTATTTTTTTCCTGGCAATCTCTTGAATTTATGTGACAGGCCAATGTTCAGCAGGTGCATCGTTTTGCACCACTGTATCTCCATGGCAAGAGACACTGCCTGTTCTATTTCTGTCTTGCATTGTGTTGTTAAATGCCCAAGACAGTGGCAAGCCTAGATGCAATTCAGGGGGGGGATTCTTTCCTCTCTGTTTTAAAAAGTACTACATTTTTATGTTAAAAAGTACTACACCCACATGTTTATGCAGAAGCAGACAGCATAAAAATTAGAAAAGGTATTTTTAAGTTGTGAAGCAGGGGCAATCATTTAATGTTGCCATGTTGCAATGCAGAGTGGCATTGCATTTTGAAATTCCCTGATGTGGAAAGATGAGACAATCACAGCAACTCCAGTCCATTGCTCTCTGATAACTTTTAGTAGCTGGTGGCTACAAGCTACTGAAATTCATGACACTCCATCTAATTTGTATGTGTGAAAGAAGGGAGTTTCTAACCTGGAGTTAGGGCAGCACAGTTTGGCTGGCACAAGGGCCACCATAAAGCATGTTTGGACCACTCTTGGAGTCAGGGAGGATGGCCGCCACACCACACCTATGTGTGGTGGCCTCTCTGATTCCGAGAGTGGTCCAAACGTACTTTATGGTGTCCCTTGTGCCAGACAAACTTTGCTGGCATAACTTGGCTGGCCTAACTTCAAGTCAGGATTGCACTCTGAATGTAGCCAGCAAAAGAAAAATAAGACTTTGCCTCTCACTAGCAAGAAGAGGACTTGTGGGCCTCTAAGAATATGTGGATGTTTTCGGGAAGTGATGTTCCTTTAAAAACCAGCATTGTCTATCTTTGTACTCCATGTTGTCTTGTGTATTGGTATTACAAGTCTCAACTAACCTCTCCTCTCAAAGATACTGATCTTGCAGAAGACTGCTAACCTGAAACTTCCTACTGATTAAGCAGATGAGTATGGGACACTTTCTGCCCCTATTCCTAATTTTTTTTCTCTTCTGCTTTTCTTGATATTTTTCTTCTCCACTGCTTTCCATATTTTCACGTATCTGACTTTTCAGTCAGTCATTGTATTAAAATCTTTAGCAGGAAAGAAACATAAAACAAAAGTCCACCCATGGCAATGCTTTCCCCACTACTCAACAAGGATTACACAAATCATTGTAAGGCAGGAAATGGTGGACTGGGATGAAGGGGAATTGGAAGGAACTCTCAGTGTATGAATGTGTAATGAAAGAACATGAGGCTTTGCTTCAGTCAAGATGTGCCAAGGGTCACTGGGTTAAGTTCTCTGAACAAAAGATTCATTATTATGTCTACGTATTCTAGAGCTTGAAAGAAAAACAGGCAGAAATGGAATGAGTTAAAAGGATCACATCCAGATCAGACATGCTGGCCCAGATTTGGTACTTTGTGCTTTGCGTCAGGAATGCATTTTACTCCCACCTAGTTTCATGCAGCTTTGTAGCAACTATATTTGCTAAGGCCACACAGCTGTTTTCCTCAATCATGAAGCATGAATAACATGTGCCTTTGTTGGGGAGCTGCATGCAAACAGTGGGGTCACTAGGGGGTGCAGGCCACACTGGGTAATGCACTCCAGGGTGGTGGCTATAACATTACTGGCTACAATTGTGATTGACACGAACTGGAGTACTGCCTGGAGGTGGTTGAGAATGATGTGGGTTAAAATTACATCTGGACAAATTAGAGATCCTCCTAGTCTGAAATCTACAATGAAGGGGCTAGACCATCTACCTGATCTGAAGGGGCTTGCACTCCCTCTGCAGGAATAGATACTAAACTTGGGAATCCTCCTGGATCCACAGCAAATCCTGGATTGCCAGGCGGTGGCTGTGGCCAGGGGCTTTTGCCATTTTTGTAATCTGTCTATAGTGGCCCATGTTTAGACTGCTATGATGTGCTCTACATCAGGCTACATTTGAAGATGGTTCAGAAATTGCAATTGGTGCAAAACACTGTAGCTCATGTGGTTGCAGGGGTTCTGTGGTTTGACCCAGGCCACTGTTCCAACAACTGCAGGGGCTGCTGATTTGTTTCCAGGCCCAATTCAAGGTTATCCTTTAAAGCCTGTGTTATCTTTTAACCATAGTACCTTAGAGACCATCTGCCTCCATATATTCTGGCCTCTTCCAAGGATCATCTGAGGGGGTCCAGCTTGGTTTGCCACATTTAACAGAAATTAGGGGGGGAAGTGAGAAGCAGAGCCTTTTCTGTGGCATACAGTCCTGTGATTAGGATTCCAGTGAAGAATATACTTCTGTACTACAGACATGCCCTGGTATTCACTGATTCAATATCCACAGTTTCATTTATCCACAGATATCATGGATATTGGGACTCCTATTAAAAAGATAGGGATTATTACACAAATCTCTTTTTTTACTTGGTTGCAGCAAAACCACTGATGTTACCCTATCTTTAAAAAGGCATCCCCAGTGTCCACAGTTTCCAGTATCAACAATGGGGTCCAGAATGGAACCCCATCGAATCCAGGGGCATGCCTGTAATTTCTGCAGTATCTTATTTACTTTCCTGCTTTTCCTACTAAATGGGGAAAACATACCATGAACCCCTTGGCAAATTAACTTTCCTGGTGTCATGTGATTTCAAAGACATGATAGCCATGAATTTCTTTTTGTATGGAACAGAATGTCCAAGTTGGTTTCCTATTGTAGAGGCACTTCAGGAGATGTTCAGCTATTGTTGGATGTTTCAGTTCTGGTTTAGAATTTTTACAGCTTGTATTTAAGAATGTAAGAATTGCTTTGTTGGATCAGACCAAAGGCCTATCTTATCCAACAGTCTGCTTCAAGCAGATGCCTTGGATAGCTCACGGGCAGGATATTGTATGCATGCTGGAATTGGATACAGAGCACACTGTAATACAGAGAGAACATTTCTATTCTAGATAGAATTCTAAATATCCAAGAATAAATTCTTTGCTGACACTTCCTTAGGAATTTCATCTTCACTGTATTGCCTACCTTTTCATTTTAGTAGTGCAAAAAAAATTACATCAGGTAAACTTAGCTAGTAAAAGAATTTCCAACACCAACACAAACATTTTAGCATTGAAAGGGCATTATATAGCATGCCAAAATAGTGAATAAATGTTCTATAAACATGCCAAAGCCAATGTGCAAAGTCACGTATACTGGATGTTTATCTCACAAAAAGTATTAACATATATTTTTGTTATCAAAGATACAGATTCTATCAGATGATTAGAAGATGAAATCATTCCACAAATCACTCTGCAATCAATACAAAGAGCTAATCCAATTGAGGTATAATCTTGTGCGGGCTGTATCTTATCTGAGGATTGAAAACCAACAAATGTCTTTAGTCCTATTGTACAGACAGGAGAATAATTAGTCTCCAAAAAGCAGCCCAACCACAATTTTGCTTTCAGTCTGTTTCCTCTTCTTTTCCTTTCTCCACCTCACTGTTTTCCCCCCCAGCTCTTAATGATGTGCATACTAATGGGATTACTCCAAAGTAATTCAAACATAATTGGCTTGCCCATAAAACATTTTAGCTATGTTTGCAATATCTATGGGTTGCTGCATACATTTACAAAAAACAGAACAACTCAAAGGCTCTTATACTAGTACAATCATCATGGCTTGGACCAGCATCAAGTTGTACCCTGGTCTTGGAATAGCTTGTAATGAATTGTCCTCTAGAGACTACCCAGGGGGATGGGGAGGAGATATTTCTTGCAGGATAGAATGTTCAGGCACAAGGGAGAGGGAGCCCTATTCCAAGGTGGAATATTGGGAGAAAGCTATTAGGATTTGGCAGGTAAAGGTTTGGGACTTCGGGATTTAGGTTAGGAAAAGGAAGAGAAGAGAAGATCTCCTGTTCTGGAGGCTTTTACACAGAAAGCAACTAATACCATGGTACACTAGACCTTCTAACAGCCTAACAGACATTTTAACAGCCTCATATTTTGCCTTCCTTCATAAATAAAATCAGTTAAATTATTAAGCTGCCTTTGTCTCACATGGGACTCATGCTTAAAGGTTTAAATATCCACTCTAGGCTTTGGAGTGAGGCTTTAACTGCTATTGCCGAATATCTACCTTCTGTAAAACATAATAAGACAAGTACTTCTATAGGACAAGTATGAACTGCTTTGGCTGGGCTAGCTGACTGGATGGAACCCATTGTAAATGCATCCTTGTGGGAGGGAGTAATGCCAAACATCCTGAAGACTGCCATTGCGCGCCCTCTCCTGAAAAAACCATCCCTCGATCCCACTAACTTAAACAATTATTGACCAGTTTCCAACCTGCCTTTCTTAGGAAAGGTGATTGAGCGGGTAGTAGCATCCCAGCTCCAATGGTTCCTAGAAGAGACAGATTTTCTTGACCCCTTTAAATCTGGCTTCAGACCAGGCTTTGGGACAGAGACAGCTTTGGTCATAAGAACATAAGAAGAGCCCTGCTGGATCAGGCCAAAGGCCCATCTAGTCCAGCTTCCTATATTTCACAGTGACACACGAGATGCCTCAGGGAGCACACAAGACAAGATACTTGCATCTCATCATCACTCCCCTGCATCTGGCATTTCGAAGTAGTCTACTCCTAAAATAAGAAA
Source organism: Lerista edwardsae (assembly GCA_029204185.1). NCBI lineage: Eukaryota > Metazoa > Chordata > Lepidosauria > Squamata > Scincidae > Lerista > Lerista edwardsae. Next base: position 1,377,860 of record JAJKFI010000033.1, read on the forward strand.
GTTGTATCACCCAGATTTTTCTCCAAAAATCTATTCAATCTCCTTTTAAAGGTACCTGGGCCAGACCACCACCACCTCTTGTGGCAAGAAGTTCCACAGATTAATTACCCACTGGGTAAAAAGGTATTTCCTTTTATCTGTTCTAACTCTCCCAACACTCAATTTTTTTGGATGTCCCATGGTTCTGGTGTTGTGAAAATGAGAAAAGAACATCCTTCTATCCACTCTACATACATCTTCAGCATGTCCCCCCTCAGGCGCCTTTTTTCTAGACTGGAGTCCCAAATGCTCCCCTTCCTCATATGGGAGGTGCCCCAGCCCAATAATCATTTTGCTCACTCTCTTCTGCACCTTTTCTAGTTCCACTATGTCCTTTTTGAGATGTGGTGACCAAAACTGTATGTAGTACTCCAGATGTGACCTTACCATAGATTTGTATAACGCATAGTAATATTGGCCATTTTATTCTCAACCCCCTTTCTAATAATCACAAGCATGGAATTGGCGAACTTCACCTCAGCCGCACATTGAATCAACACAAGTTATCCACTAGTACCCCAAGTTCTCTCCTGATCTGTCGCAGACAGTTCAGAAACATTAGCCTATATGTGACGCTTTGATTTGGTGCCCCAATGTGCATCCCTTTACACTTGTATACATTGAAACACATGGCGCTAAGTGAGCAAAAGACCAGCTTGGGTGGTATATTGTCGCAGACATGCTTTATGGCCGTTCGTGACATTTTTGCAATGCACACATACCACCAGCAATAGGGCTTTCTAGATCAGGCCCTTTTCCTTAGTCAGGATTCAGGCAGCAGTATCTGCCTGAGGTCTTCTACTGTGAAGACAAATGCAAATAACTCATTTAATTTCTCTGCAACCTCCAAGTCCCCTTTTATCTCCCCTTCCCTCCCTCAACATCCAGTGTGCCGACCGCCTCTCTGGCAGGTTTCCTGCTTTTAACATATTTGAAGAAGCTTTTATTATTCCCCTTTATATTGCTGGCCATGCGTTTCTCAGAGGCTTCCTTGGCCTCCAGTATCACCTTCTTACATTCCTTTTGCTAGAGTTTGTGTTCCTTTTTATTCTCCTCATTAGGGTAAGATTTCCACTTATGGAAGGAAGTTTCCTTGTCTTTTACAGTCTCTCTAACTTTGTTCGTCAGCCATGCAGGCACCCTCCTGGACCTAGTCGAGCTCTTCTTTCTTTGCAGTATACACTGCCGCTGGGCCTCTACTACTGTTTTAAACAGCCTCCATGCACTCTGGAGAGATTGGACTCTTTATTTTCCCTTTCAATTTCTTTCTAACTAGCCTCCTCAATTGAGGGAAATCCACCCTTCGGAAGCCAAGAGTTTTTGTGTCAGATTTGCTTGGCACTCTTTCCTCAACATGCATGGCAACACAGATCGCAGTATGGTCACTATTCCCCAATGGCTCAGTAACACTGACATCCATAACCAGGTCCAGGGTACCACACAATATTAAATCCAGAGTCACTGGTCCTCTGGTGGGCTTCGTGACTAGCTCCTCAAAGGCATAGTCATTTAGCATGTCAAGGAATCCATTTGGGTCCGGTAATTTAACCCACGGTGACTCTGTGGTGGAGTCAGACCCACTTTCAATTTCTACTTTTCTGGATTCTACCCCTTCTTTGGCACAGATGTCCACCCCACCTCCAACACATTCTTCCCTGTCTCTCCTATAGAGTTCATTGCCTGGGATTGCAGTATCTTATTGGTTCTCCCTATTCCACTAGGTTTCTGTTAAGCCCACTATATCAATGTTTCCCCCAGCCACCATGCATTCCAGTTCTCCCATCTTCACTCGGAGACTTTGGGCATTTGCCCATATGGGGTCCCCTAAGAAGAATGTTTTATGTGATCAATTATTCCCACCCCTCGTTCTACTGGATTGGCTGTCATGTCCCCTAATGCTTGTACTCTTAATTCCTACTTCCATATAATCCTACCCGTACTTTTAGATCATCTGGGGGGCCCCTTTTGACTGTGCCGCCACCAGGAGAAGTGAGAGGGGCGGCGGCCAGGAAGAGGGCCTTCTCGGTGGTGGCCCCCCAACTTTGGAATACCCTCCCCTTAGAATTAGAACTGCTCCCTCTTTGTTAACATTTCGGCGGGGGCTGAAGACCTTTTTATTTCAAAAAGCTTTTAACTGTTGACAGGCTGGCTGGCTGGTTTTACACTTTTATATCTTGATTATATCTTATGATCCACGGGACTTGTTTTTTTTTTTAATTTTAAATTGTATTGTTTTAATATTGTTTTTAAATTGCTTTTTAATGTTAAATTTTGTATTTTATTGTGTTTTTGTGTTGTAATGCCGCCTTGGGTGCCTTTGGGCAGAAAGGCGGGATATATATCCAATTAATAATAATAATAATAATAATAATAATAATAATAATAATACTTGGCCATTACTCTGCGGTTCTCCAACTTCTCCACCCTCATTCCGTAGAGATGAGGAGTCCCAAACTGGACACCACTCAGCTCCTGTCAGCTTTCCCGAAGAGGTCCATTTAAAATCTGCTCTGCCACCTTTTTAATGTTATGTGCCAGCAGCCTAGTTCCATTTTGGTTCAAGTGAAGCCCGTCCCTCTTGTACAGGCCTGGCTTGTCCCAAAACATTTCCCAGTGCCTAATGAATCTAAACCCCTCCTCGCAACACCGAAATCTCATCCACGCATTGAGACCCCTGAGCTCCGCCTGCCTAGCTGGCCCTGTGCATGGAACAAGTGGCACTTTGGAGAACATTACCTTTGGGGTCCTGGCCTTCATCCTGACTAGCAGCCTAAATTTGGTCTCCAGGACCTCCTGCCTGCATTTCCCCACATCATTGGTGCCAACATGCATCACAATCACTACCAGCCTATCTAGACGAGAGGTTATGTTCACAACCTTCACACCAGGCATGAAGGTCACCATGCGGTCCTCACATTGTCACAGATCCCCCTCTCTAAGTTCCTGAATATAGAATGACCCACTACAAGAAGCCGCCATCCCCAAGGAGTAAGTGCTCCTGGATGCAGGATATGGCAGGATGGTGCTGCCCCACAGTTATCAATATATGCCAACCATACAAACCTGTTAGGTTTGATTCGCTTAAAAATAACCTCAAAGAAGAATAGGCTAACTTCTTTATCCTAATTTATGTTTGGTGGTCATTGAACAATGTGACCAAAGTGGGGTGAAACTGGTGCAATAGTAGAAATAATAGGAAATTAATAGATATGTAACACATAGCACAAAACAATATCACAATGGTAAAAATATTACACAACAATCTATGAAGTGTTTTGCTATTTACCTACACACTGATTTTCACGCATCTGGTAACCAAACCGGCAAATGAGAGGTCTTGTAGCAGTAGGATAATTTGGAGCAGGAGCTGGTGCTGGAGGTGGTGGATACATGCTAGAATAAGGATTGAGGTATGGTGATCGATAAACTGGATTTGTCTGAGGAATGCATAAATAACCACCGTTCTGGTTAACACACACCATATCTCCTCTACAGGCCTCAGCAATAGTTCGACATTCATCAACATCTGAAAGAATACATAAATGAAAACATTTTAATTAAAATATGTTTAGCTAATAAATCACCTAACATTTTAATTAATATAGTTAAGTAATTATTATTTAATATGTACATACATTTCCATGTATACGTTCACACATTTTCATATTATCAATATTTCCATATGTACTGTTAGGGAACTTAAATTTTAAAAACCTGTAACTCATCTACAAAAGATATCTTTTTTATTTCTTGCAACATTAACTTACATAACATGAAATAACAAAAAGGTCTAATAGGCAATAATCCCAAATTCACCAATTAACAGCACAGAAATGTCTGTCTACTCAGGAATAGGTCTCACTGTATGCAATAGAACGTATAGGGAATTGAGAAAAATGGAAGATGAGTTTATGGATTTATCTAAGGGTCCCCAAGTACTGGATCTTGCAACCAACATCATCCATGATATATCTGATAAACAATTGATGCTACTATTCCACACAATTCATTAAAATCAATACAATAAGCACTCAGGGAGCAATCCTAACCAACTTTCCAGCACCAGGATAAGGGCAATACAGCTCTGGGGTAATGGAACAAACATTCCCTTACCTTGAGGGAGGGACAGGGAAGGGAGGGACAGGGCCGTGGGGTGGCCATCTATGTCAAAGAAGGGATAGAATCCAGCAGAGTAGAAACTGAAGCTGGGCCTGACTCCACCATAGAGTCACTGTGGGTTAAACTCCCAGGTCAAAAGAGCGATGTAATAGTTGGGGTATGCTATTGTCCTCCGGCTCAAAAACTTGAAGGGGACCTTGAAATGAAATAAATCAGAGGGGTGACCAAGACAGACAGGGTTGAAATCATGGGAACTTCAATTATCTTCATATCGACTGGGTCAACTGGTGCTCTGGTCAAACAAGAGAGACCGGATTCCTTGATGTGCTAAATGACTGTGCCTTAGAGCAGCTAGTCATGGAACCCACCAGAGGGCAGGTGACTTTGAATTTAATATTGAGTGGTACTCGGGACCTAGTTAGGGATGTCAATGTTACTGAGTCATTGGGGAATAGTGACCATGCTGCGATTGGTTTCGCCATGCATGTTCAGGTGGTGAAAACCAGAAAGGATTGTGAAGAGCTCCAAAAGGATCTCTCCAAGTTGGGGGAATGGGCAGCCAAATGGCAGATGCGTTTCAACATAGACAAATGTAAAGTGATGCACATTGGGGCAAAAAACCAAAACTTCACCTATAGGCTAATGGGTTCTGAGCTGTCTGTGACAGCTCAGGAGAGAGATCTTGGGGTGCTGGTGGACAATTCAATGAAGGTATCGACCCAGTGTGCGGCAGCAATTAAGAAGGCCAATTCCATGCTTGGGGTAATTAAAAAAGGGGTTGAGAACAAAACAGCCAAAATTATAATACCATTGTACAAATCAATGGTAAGGCCGCATCTAGAGTATTGCGTACAGTTCTGGTCACCGCACCTCAAAAAGGACATAGTGGAGCTGGAAAAGGTGCAGAAGAGAGCAACAAAAATGATTACGGGCCTGGGGCACCTCTCTTCTGAAGAAAGACCGCAGTCTTTGGCGCCCTTCAGTCTGGAAAAAAGGCGCCTGAGGGGGGACATAATTGAGACATACAAAATTATGCACGGGAGGGATAGAGTCAATAGAGGGATGTTCTTTTCCCTCTCTCACAATACCAGAACCAGGGGGCATCCACTGAAACTGAATGTTGGGAGAGTTAAAACAGATAAAAGGAAATACTTTTTTACCCAGCAGGTAATTAAGCTATGGAACTCCTTGCCACAGGTGGTGGTGATGGCATCTGGCCTAGATGCCTTTAAAAGGGGACTGGACAGATTTCTGGAGGAAAAGTCCATCATGGGCTATAGGCCATGATGGGTTGGACAACCTCCTTACATTAATAGTAGGCTACTTCAGAATGCCAGGTGCAAGGGAGTGGCAACAGGATGCAGGCATCTTGTTGTCTACAGAACTCCCTTAGGCACCTGGTGGGCCACTGTGAGATACAGGAAGCTGGACTAGATGGGCCTTTGGCCTGATCCAGTGGGGTTCTTCTTATGTTCTTGAGGAGGCCTCTGTGACTACTACTCCACTGCAGAATGCTGCACATGCCCCACTGGAACAGCTATGTCTGTGCTGGAAAGCTGGTTAGGATTGCACACTCAGTAACATGACCTTTGTCTTATGTCATAGGAGTTGATTATGTATCGCATATAAGCTTCACATAGTTTGTTCACAGATGCAATTGCCCAGTTCCTAATTTTTACACCTTGTTATTCTACTAATAACTGTTCTGAAGCCTTTTCAACTGATGGAATAAAATAGGGCCATTAGAAAAAAATTGTGCTTTGATGACAGCTTCGTCCCACGCAAAATCACCTAAGTGAGAACTGGTGTACATTGATCAGCCTTCTCCTAAAATCTCATCAAATTCCCATAATTTCACTGCAGGTTGAAATTACTGTAGTTCACAATACTGGACACACTGCATGCTATCAGCGGAGTAGGTGCGTAATCTCTTGGTCTTCATTTTCAGTGAAAATATGACCCAGTGTTTCTTTCCTTCTAACTCTCATTATTTCATTGTGAATTACGAAATATATAGCTTCTTCCTGCTAATTCATCTGTCCAAGCCATAACACTGTGAAACAATGTCAGTGGTATTATATCCCCCACCCACCAGATACTGGTGGTTTGATTTGGCAGCTGCAAAATTTGGCTCTTGACTTGGAACTCCAAGTTTCTTTTAAACTCCTGCTTGCGTAAAGAGATTCTGGGCGCAATCCTAACCAACTTTTCAGTACTGGCATAGTGGTGCCAATGGGGCATGTGCTGCATCCTGCAGTTGGGGAGTAGTCATGGAGGCCTCCTCAAGGTAAGGGCATGTTTGCTCTGTTACCTCAGAGCTGCATTTCCCATACTCTGGTGCTGGAAAGTTGGTTAGGATTCCACCCTCAGAAGGTTAAAATCCAAGGAGTTGTTTCAGATCTACTCTTAAGTCTCACAAACATTAAGCTCTCTCATGCTAGACTGAACATAAAGATACAAACGAATTAATATTATCTGAGCATGCAATTGTAACCTGGAGTTAGACCGGCACAGTTAGGCCAGCAACGTTTGGCCGGCATGAGGGACACTGTAAAGCACGTTTGGACGCCTGCGTCCCTCTGACTCCAAGAGTGAACCAAACATACTTTACTGTGTCCTTGGTGCTAGCCAAACTTTGCTGGCCTAACTGTGTTGGCCTAACTCCAGGTTAGGATTGCACTCTGAGAGTAGCAGCCATTTGGGAGAAGCAAGGTTGTTCACATTCAGGGGAATAATCATTCTGTTATTCAAACATGTGTGTATAACCACTTTGTGGAAAATATGACAATTTGTTAATATATGCCCTTGCATTATAATGAGAAATTACACTTTTATTTTGCTGAATTTTAGACTATCCAAATTTTTGTTATGCATACCAGCTAACATGACTGTCATACTTTGTTGCCAACTCCTGCATCTCCAGAACACTATGATGCTGAAATAGGAAGCGGTCATTGGACAACCTGACTAATCCAATTTTAGTCAGACAAATTGTATCTGCAAGTGGCATCTTTTGGTTTTGTCTCACTGGTAAGAAACTTTGGTTTAAAAATGGATGTTTTAGTGACCTTACAAAAGACCATCAACTGAGTTAATGCATTCAATTGGTACGTTTTTGGAACTAAGCATCTAGATTCACATCCAGCAGCTTGCTTATTGACATAACACATGATCTCTTCATATTACGTAAGCTGAACCACAGTTATTTTAAAGCAGCAGAACCAATTAATACCATAAACCAGAACTTTCCATACTGGAGGATAATTAAGATGTTTCATTAGACAAAAGCACTGCATGTAACAAGTTGCTGAATCCCAGGTTGCAGGACTGACGTAGTCAAAAATCCTACCTAAACATTGGCCTGAGGCACGGTCCATCTCAAACCCAGTTGAGCATTGTTGCTAAAAAAGAAAGAATAGAAAGGGTAAATGAATTGAACATCGGATGAACACAAACATTAAAATACAGATCAGATGGAAAATCACCTTGTATGATGACTCTAGAAATGCACAGCATACATGAGTACATGAATTGCCCTAAACAACTTAGAATCAACTCATATAAGCCATATTATAACTCCTTGGCGCTGAACATAACGCATTCTGTGCCCTACTATAAAATATATCACACCAGAGCAGAAACCACAGCCCCAGAGTGCAATCCTATACCTGTGTTGCGACGGTGCTACACTTTTGCACCGGTCCAGTGCTGTCGCAAATGTGCCATCAAGCACATCTTTGCCGGCTAGTTGGGCGCCGGACCGGCACAAGCATCAGCATCAACACATGGGCACCACTGTGCCCATCAGCAGAGCTGGCCTTGCACTGGTTGAGTATCGGTGGCGCTCAGTCGGTGTAGGGCCTCACCAAGAGCGTTCCAGAGGTGTGCCGGGGGCGTAACTGGGCGGCAACACATGATGGACGTAGTGCCACATCCTAAACCCCGTTCCCAGCCAGGGCGGCCCCGATTCAGGCCGCTGCTGTGCATGTTGACCTGCAAAAGAGCAGGCGCAGATCCGAGCAGCACCAGGCTTACCCGGGTGCAAGGGGAAAACCTTGCCTTGCCCTGCACTGAGCTGCTGCTACCTCGTGCTGGGCCATCTCCAAGGAGTAACAAATTCTCTTACCTTGAAGAGGCCTCTATGATTGCCCCTCCCAGTGCAGCATATGACTCATTGACACACCTGAATCAGTGCTAGAAAGTTGGGTAGGTGGCTGGCGTGCGACACCAGGGAAAAATATCCCCTTACCCTGAATTGCACTCCAGCCTGCACCTAACATGTGCTGGATATCTGCGCTGTCAGGGCCCAGTCCTAACTTGCACTGGAACAGACAAGCCAAATGGCTTGTGCTATATCCAGCGCAGATTAGGTGCAGGCTGGAGCGCAACCTGAATTTTTTCCCCCTTAACCCATTTCATGCATCAGCCATGCCTATGGGGCTATCTGTGCCTGCAAATTCGCTGACGCAAATCCAAGCAGGCCCTATAAGGCTGATTCGATGGGGAGTGGTGGGGGGTAGGATTTGGCCTCAGGTGCCACAGTTGACCCCATCCTGGGCCCAATCTGCCTTCCAGTCTGCCCACCTTCACTCAAAAACACTCCCTTCTTGCCTCCCACCCACCTGCCATCCTTGCAACTCCCCCAAGTCGGCTGGCCTCGGCTGGCACAAACACGCCTTGGCTGTGTCCGGATTTGGCACAGCAAGACGAGCGCTTGTATAATTGTATAAGGCTTTTATTACTCATGTAGCATGATTTTGTTCAATCATTTTACTACATTCAAGCTTTGGGGTTTTTCTTTTGCATGTGTGTGTTTGGGTGGAGTTTTGGGGGGCAGGGCTGTATTATCTTCATTATTTTTCTGCCAAGTTGACAGAGAATGAGTCCTCAGCAGATGTGAGGTTTCAGTTATGGTAGTCTTTGAGCCATCAGTGTAATCTGAATCTAATTGCATTGCTTGCTTCCTCTGTGCCAGCCCATAGTAATGAAATTCCCTGGTATAAAAACTGACAATTCTGCACATATAGCTCTCACCTGTGTCTTCCCATGCTTTATAAGGCAGCCAACAACCATGAAAATTGTCAATATCCTGCAATAGGAACAGAAATATGTTGTAAACCTTGTCATATGCATGTTTGTTATGTGTAGCTAAGATGCTTGTTTCCAAGATCTGCTCTTATAAAATCTCATTTATAAAATCTGCACCCAAATCTACAACAATGAAAAAGTTAGCTAAGGGCAACTTTTATTGTCACTGGATTTGGATGGCAGACACATTCATAACTGCAGTAGCCACTAAAATAATTCAAGGTTTACATGGCAGGGAAGATCCAGAACAGACCCTGAACATCCAACAATTGATTCTCAAATTTCTGATAATTTAGGATTAACCCACATGGTATATGCAACTCTCTCTATATCTTTTTTCTGTAACCTTTTGGGAAACAACTGAAATATATTTCTGGATGCCACCGTTTTTGGAAGAAGTATGAGGGCTTGGCAGCGGCTGCAGCAATGGGGGACTTCATGCTTTCCCTTCCATTCATTTAAGAAGAAAAGTATTCCTCACTGAAGCTGCCTTTTGTCCTAGTGGGAGGGGGGAAATACCAGTACATATACTGTAGTACTTCAGGATGAAAAGTGGCTTTGGGAAATCAAGCATATTTTGAGCAGAAAAATGGCTGGAAAGAAAATAGTTAATTTCAATAATTCCCAAACCATGTACAGTTAGATAATCCTTTATCTGGACATCCAAAAACCAGACTATTCCAAAATTCAGACATCCTGGGGTTTTTTTTTTAAATGTTCTGTAGAAAGAAGATCTTGTGCTCATTCCCAAGTACAGGGTATAAGTTCTATTCTCTCCTCTGTGATGTGTGCCTATACTGATATTGTTGAAAAATGTAAAAAAAAAAAGGCAAGCAGATACCCTCATTAGTGAAAAGAGCAAGAGGAAGCAGTTCTCATTATATTTATGCAATTATTCCAAAGTCCAGAAAAATCCAAAATCCGGACACCTTCCCAAGCAGGATAATCAACCTGTACCATGAAAGAACAGCTAGTCTGCTGCAAGGAATATATTAACTAATTATAAGTATCTTGAGAGTGGGAAGCACAAGGAGATTGGCAATGGGCAGCCCAATCCTATGGTTCTCCAGTGCCTGGAGAAACAACAGCACCAAAATGACCATTACTGTATCCTACGGGGCCAGGAAAGAGCCAGAGGCCTCCTCGGGGTAAGGGAACAGCGATTCCCTTACCTCATGCAGAGCACAGCTTGCCTCAGTGAGTCTACTTGGAACTGCTCCCGCTATTTAGAAGACACAGGAGACCCGTGTCCGTCTCCTCAGCTCAGGAGGGGGTTCCGCCCTCCCTCTTCCCAGTTCCACCCCCTCTCCCTTTCCCTCACCCCAAAAAGCCTCACTGCCGACTCATCTCAATACTCATTACTCACTGTCCAAAGCGCCAGCATTGAGTCTTCTTGGCACTGAGGCCCAGTGCCAAATGTTACTGGTTTCTAGCACCAGCGGTAAAGTGCTTTGCTTTACTTTACTTTTGCAACACCTAGCACCCGTGATACAAATGTATCACTGACACTAAGGAATTTAGGATTGGGTCCTTAATCTCTGTCTTGTGTTATTTGCTGGACATTAGCTCATGAAAGAAAAGGTTCATTACAATCAATCACTATCTCTTCCAGATGAAAGATCATACATGAACTTCTAAAATCTTGGCAAACAACTCTCTTGCTTTGCCCTTTACTTGAAAAGTTGAAATTCAGCCGCTTCAGTTTCTGGTAAAGTGCTCTGCACAAGAACTTCTGAAAAACTAAGTACAAAATATATACAGTACTTCTATATATTTAGAAGGTGTTACATACATACATACATACATACATACATACAGAGAGAGAGAGAGAGAGAGAGAGAGAGAGAGAGAGAGAGAGAGAGAAGGCGTAAATATATATGTAACACCTCTGAAAACAATTATTTTAAAACTGGGTACTACATTTCTGTACCCTACCTCTCAAAACAACTTCCAGCATTTCAGTTCGTTTGTATAGCTAAATGAACTACTTCTCCGGTAAACAAGTAGCATAATTAAAAGACACAAATCCATGGAATGTTCTTTTGAACAGGCCACACTGAAAAACGTTACACAAGGGCATGGTAACTCATTGGGGCTTTCACAGAAAGAACTTTCTGATGGATTGCATCCATATAACAGATATTATTCTACTTCCATCAGCCGCTATCAAATCCTTTCAGACAGGTACACCTTACTGGAGGTAAGTAACTGTTCTATAAAAATAGTCAAGAAGGCTTCATTTTTTAAGTTGGCTCATTTTTTTCACTACCACCACTTCCAGTATTTACAATTCCAAGTCTACAAGTGAAGGCTAATAGATGATTATTAGAGGAAATAGATTTCCTACTTATGTATTGGAGTGAAGAAGCACTACTATTCATAATTCTGACAGCAACTCCTCAAATTGACTCAGAACTCCTCAAATTGACTCAGAACAAGACTCAGAACAAGTCTCCTGAAAAGCACAGAAAAATAAGCAAGTCCCCCTTACTGGCAGGCAGGCAGGCAGGCAGTTGTTTGCTTGGCAGGTGGTAGTTTTTTTGGTCACAGAAAATAGGGAAAGACATTGCGTAGAATTGGAGCAAATACATTCTGAAGTGCTGTGTCATCCATCACGTAATGCTGCACCACCTATGAATATGAATCTCCTGAAAGCTTTCTAGAGAGATTGTGTCAACTGCACACTGAGGGTCATGTTTATTATACGGGGGGTGGGGGGGTGGGGTGTGTGCTGCATCCACGGATGCAGTATCTGCAGATCTGGAGCCTCCTGAGCTCAGTGCTCATTAACATTGCTTAAAGGCCTGCCATGGCAAAGGTTCTTGCTTTTACAGGTCACTATAAGCTTACAGGCTTACAGTGCAGGCATGTAGACTGCCAGCAGCCTGAATGCTTGAAGAGACTACATGGAAAGTTAACAGGAAGCAGGAAGTTAATTGTTTCCTGTAACCCTTCGATCTTGTCTTTTTAAGCACTCAGGCTGCTGGCATCTTGCCCACATGCACTATAAGCTTGCTATGCAGGCTTATAGTGACCTGTAAAAGCAAGAAACACTTTGCCACGGCAAGCCTTTAAACAACATTAATGGGTGCAGAGGGAATGAGGGGCTGCATAAATAGGATTCTCACATATCTGTAGTTTCCATATCCCCAAGGGGCCCTGGAATGGATCTCTCATGGATTTGGGGTGATGCCCAAATAATCCAACATCTGCCTCTCACAGTAGACTACTAGAGATTCCTCCAGGAAGTCCACAGGCAAAAAATGAATGCAATAAGCCTCCCTTGTTGTTATCTTCCTTGCTGTTATCTTGTTATCTTGCTGGTATTCATAGCCATTGTGGCTAATAACCATTGACAGACATCTTCCAGAAGTGGATCTGAATTCAAATGTGTTTCAAGCACTGCTAGGTATGCTTGTACTGCCAGGGCATTTTCAGAGGCAAATGCCAGCAGCCATGAGAAATGAAAATTAGGCAGTTGACTATGGTCAGCTTAAGCCAATTGGACAAATTGCCCTCAATTTGGCTCTGCACCTAAGGGGCCCTGTGCTTCGGTAATCTAGTCTTGTCAAATACATACAACAACTCATTGCAATGGACACCTAACACCACATTGCATAGAGAACAAATGATTTTATAGATAATTAAATTAAAGAATTAAAGGTTTTATAAAGAATTAAATGATTTTAATTTTCTTCAGAATTCTTAAAATGTGCTTAGATCTGTTTGTGCCATTAGGGGAGCAGTCCTAACCAGTGCTGGAACAGGCAGGCCTATATCTAGTGCAGGTTAGGAAGCAGCTGGAGGTCACCTCAGGTTAACAGAATATTTTCCACTTACCCCAGGCAAAATCCCAGCCACCACTACGGAGCTACTCAGATCTGCACCAGTAAAGGGCACAGCACCAGGGAAGACAGAATGAGGCGGGGGAGGGCTCCCCTGCCCCCCACCACATTTTGCCCACCTTCTCTAAGCCCCTGTGCCACCTTCCAGATGCTGGCCTTTGCTGACACTGAGAACAGCACAGGGAAGACTGTGCACATTTGTCACTAGCCTCCTTGGCTTCAAGAGTGGTGCAAACGCACTTTACAGTGCATTTGCAACACTGTAGGCTGGTGTCCTACGGTGGTGTCCAATATTTTGATCGCTTTCCATCCTACCATAGAGATATAATGTCTATTACTAAAGGTGTTTGAAAACCATGTATTTTATTTTATTCGGAAGTAAACCCTTTGTGAGGGCTTACCTAGTAAGACCTAGGCTGTAGTAAGACCTATCTCACTCACAGGAAACAAATACCTCTAAAATAAATTTTATTTATATCTCTTTTACAGAACTTGGCTGTGAACCTGGGGCCCTGTTAAAAATATTTACGATTGGGCTTCGCAGCTCCTAAGGCTAGCCCTGCAGTTAACAATTACAGGACTGGCTTCACTTCCTCATTATCCTCTTCTACTGAAAATATGCATAAATATATGCAACTCAACATGCATATTCTTCCCTCGTTATTCTTGCCTCTTTCTTCCTTCCATGTCCCCTGTTTCAAAAGTTAGAGAGTAAAGTTCTTGGGGCAAGGAACTGTTCTTATGATAATGCAAATCTTCATTGTCCGGAACAGTACGGTACTTACTAACCATTCATTTTCCTGTAATTTCTGTGTTAAGGGGTAGCATCTAAAGCATAGTGCTCATGGCCATTCCACTTGCAGTTCTCTCCCCACTTCCAGGTATTCCCTCTCCCTCTGCAGCCCACCTTGCATCACATCCAATCTCACGGGCAATCCAGTGTATCCCGACCCTCAGTTGTGACTGGGGGGGGGGGCCCTCAGGGACTATAATAGGGTGGAGGGAATACAGAAAGTGGGTTCCATAAGTACTATGGTTGCTACCCAAAGGTTAAAAAGAAACCCCTGAGCTGCCAAACAGCAGAAAGAGCCCCTTTTACAAGAGTTCTGTCTGTAGCCACCTCTTCAATACACCTATTTTCAACAGAGGTATTAACAGAGATCATACCCTTTCAGTACACTTTCTAGCTGAGGAAGTTGGCTTAGCCCACAGGAGTAAGAGTGTACAGTAATTACAAAGAAAAGAACAATCTTACACAGCAGCTAACTGACATTCAACTTGAAATCAACAATTGTTTATATACATCTGCAGAAAGAAAAAACACTTGAAGTGTCACTGTTTCTATAAGTTGCTGGTGTTGTAAAGTGCAGGATGTGGTTGCAGAAATATTGCTAGATATTGTAAAGCATATACTGTAATTTAGTAATAAAGTCTCTCCCCCTGTCCCACATAAACATGTTCCATTTTTTAAAAAGACAATTTAGCCAAAGTGTTATGGAACCTCAGTTACTGACTGAGCTTTGCATTCAGCAAATATGCAAAAAACAGAAAAGTATTTAGTGCCCTGGACGTACCTTTTTAATCCTGTCATGTCCAGAACTGGTGAAGAATACTGAGGGAAGAAAAATATTGCCTGCACAGATGGTTAACTAAAAATTGTTCTGTATATTAAAGCTTTTGCTAGAACTTCAGTGCTGCCATCATTTATATTCCAGAGAATGAAATACCAAATCATAGAGAAACAGAGGGAGGGAGAGTGAGAAAGAGAAAGGGAAGGAAGGAGGAGGGAGGGGAGAAGGGGAGAAGAGGGAAGGGCGAAGGAGAGGTCTGCTCCTCCTCAGACACTGGAAAGAATACAGCAAAAGCACCTGGTTTTGCTTAGTTCTCTTCTGTAATTCAGCATTAAACCAATTGGAGGAGGAATGTTAAAAATGAACACTTCATTTTCTAAGTATGTTAAACAATGCAAATGGGAGGCCTCAGTCTAAGGACAGCTGGTTTAGATTAGAAAGCTCACCAACTGGCTAGACTCCTCACAACACTCCTGAGGAGCCTGCCAGGATAAAAAAAATGCTTGCAGTTTGAAGGGAAGCCTCTCCTGCTATAAACAGGGAAGTGTGCTGCAGCAGAACAGCATGGAGAGAACAGAAATCCTTTTTATTTAGCAAGAGGCTCAAGGATTGTCAAGGACAATGTACCTACTGGGGGCCTTCTACAAAGAATGACTTGCTTGGGTCTTATCCTGTCCCCAGTGGAACCATTTCTTGACAATTGCATACATGCAGATTACTGCTCAGTCAGCTGATAGATTACATTTGACCAGAACAATTGCTGTTACAAGAATTACACAACTTTTGATGCTTTCAGACATAAGAGCCAATGTTACATTGCTTAAGAGGAATAAATCTGGCATTTGTGAAACCCTAACCCTTTATACGCCTCTGGTTATAGGGACACATTCACACAGTCTTAATAGTATCCCAAAGTTTTGCCCTAACTTTGCAGGACTTTCTCAAAGGAATAAAAACTAAAAAGTAATCAGCTAACACCTAGAAGCACTAAAGCTCCTTAGGGGCAAAGGATCACACTCTTCTGCAGTGCTTTTCAAACTTTTTAGCACCATTACCCACTGTTTAGAATGACAATCTGTCCGGCACCCACTGGAAGTGATGTCATAGTGGGAAGTGCCTTCATTGTGACGCCAGAGCCTACTGCTTTCCTGAGAATGCAGCAATAAATTAGATTATTTCTCAGCCATTTTCCAATAGCAAAGTGACACAGAAAGAAACAAAAATACTATTTACAATCTTGATACAAGCAAAATAACCATTCAGCCCTCCCGCAGCCACTAGCAGAGTCTATTCCCATTTAAATGTTAGGACAACACCAGGAGATTTTTTTTTTATTGTCAGGCTCTTTTTCAATCAATCAGTTGTTAAGCAAACCCCACCCCAATCACTTAATTGTCCCAATCCTTTACCTAGTTTTCTGTTTCCTTTTTTCTTAAAGACACCTATAGTTTCAGCTTGCTCCTGGAAACAGAAAGATAAGTGGCCATCTGCCCATACTTCACTGCAATCATAGAATTTAAGGGGGAACAGGTTGTGTTTGCCATGGAGTACAAGTTTTGCATTTCAATATCAAGTAATCTTTGATTTCCCGATATGCTTCTGTTTGGGACAGGACACACAGCGAGTCCATAGAAACACCAATAGCTCTTATCTTCTGTTCTATATAAGCTAGCCATTTGGAAGCGCTAGACTTAGACAGCATTTGATAAAGAAGACTCTTTAGGTCAGGTTGATGGTGAATTCGGAGCCAATATTTAACTGTAGTGAGCCATGCTTTTGTTTCAATTAGATTTTGTCCTGTTTCTAAACAAATTGTGGCATATTGCACACAATTTGGAAGGCCCAGAATTTTCCTTAAAAATTTAGTTTGAACCCACTCCATAGGCTGACCAATTGCTTTGATCCAAACAGGAATGCCAAATAGTATTTGGGGGACAACTTTGACATTGAACACTTTTGCTGCCGCAGGAACAAAATGGTTGCCTTGATTATAATAGAAATGGGTAATAGAGTTGGTGGTGACATTGGCCAGATTAATTGCTCTATTACATTGGATGGTGTTATACTGAAAATGGACACCCAGGTACTTATAGTTTTTATCTTGTTTTATCCTTTCCCCCTTAATTGTCCAGTTCTGGGGCTTCCAGCTTTTAGAAAATATTAGGATTTTTGATTTCCCATAATTCATCTCCAACCTGTTAATGGATAGTCATAACACCTGTTTAGCAGGTGCATAAGTCCAACTCGAGAGGTAGAGATCACAACTGCATCGTCTGCATACAATAGCAGAGGTACATGGACTGAACCCAGTTTTGGCGGATGGCCATCAACCTGAGAGAGGAAGGGTAGCCAGATCATAAAGAAAGAGTGTGAATAAAGAGGGCGCCAAAATGCAGCCCTGCTTCATGCACTTCTCTACCAGTATTTTGGGGGTGAGCTTCCCTGAAGACGAACCACGTACTTGGCAAGTGGTACCTGAATGGAGCTTTCTGATTAGGAAAAGCAATCTTGGGTCGATGTTAAGTCTGGTTAGCTTCTCCCACAGTAATGCCCGATTGACCGAATCAAAGGCTCCCTTTAAGTCCAGGAAGGCCGTATAGAGTTTTAAATTAACCTTCCTAGAATATTTATCTGCTGGATGGGCCAAAATCATGCAGTGATCTGCAGTGGATGAGCCTTTACGGAAGCCAATTTGGTCTGGTCCTGGGAGTCCTTGACTTGCCATCCAGGTGGAGAGTCTACCTAATAGATGTTTAGCATATAAATTACCCAGGGAGGAGAGAAGGCTGATGGGTCTATAGCTGAAAGGGTCATGTTGGTCGCCCTTTTTATAGACGGGTGCCAAAACAGCATTCGTCCATGCCTCAGGCATCATACCTGTCCAATCTATCATTGTAAATAAAATGGAGAGTACTGAAACCTACCAGTCAGAGGCATTTTTCATGGCCTCATAGGGAAACATATCTGGGCCTGGTGTTTTCCCTGGCTTCACTTGGGCTATTAATTCCCTGACCTCTTCCAGGGTGACAGGCGGCCTGTCTGGCAGATCTAGTGGGAATGGCTCTGATGGAGATAGTACACCTTCCCTGCCTACATGGAATAAGGATGTAACATATTGCCACTGCACACAAGGGGAGATGGCAGTTGAGTTTGGGCTAGAATCACGGAATGATCCTGAGACAATTGCCCAAAATTGTTTAGTTCTATTTAGGCTGGATGCACAGATTAATTTATCCCATTGAGCACGGGCAAAGTTCTGCCTCTTGGTTTTAATTAACATCTGAAGTTGCTTTTTAAGTCTAAAGTATACTTCTGGGATCTTATCTCTACCTCTCCTCGCTTCCTGTACTGCACATACACTGACTGATCTGATTTTTCAATTCCCTACATTCTCTATCAAATTTCCATTTCGTGGGCCATCAGAATTATCCCTGAGGGCAGATAGAACATAGGAGATGAGAGCTTCAAAGATCCTAAGTAGCTCCTGAGGATCCCTTACCCTTAACACCTCTGATTTGTATCTCAAACTAACATCAGACTCTAGAATTTCCTTCAACCTCTGGTTGGAAGTGGGGGTCCAGGAAACTTTTGACCAGGACTGTAATCCAACAGCCCCCTCACTTGGAGCCACCAATACTTCCTGCTGTAGATTTATCTTCAATATAAGAGGGAAGTGATCGCTCTGTGTACAATCCCCTACTGCAAAGTCTATAATATGAGCCTTAAAGGAAAAAGGTATCAACACATAGTCCACTACACTCAATCCTTGAGAGGAGGCAAAAGTAAATTCACCTGAGTTAGGGAATTCTAATAAACGGTTAAGCCAGATCATATTAGTGTGGGCACAGAATCTAGCCATGTGCAGCCCTGCTGTGTTATAATGTATAGCCTAAGACTGCCTTTCCAAAGCAAGGAAATGTGGCAGGGAGGTCTCCAGATCAATATCTAGGGCCTGATGGAACAGGGAATCCCCAGCTCCAATCCTAGCATTAAAGTCCCCCATTGGGGCAAGTAGGGCTGTTGGAAATTTCTCCTCCAGTCCAATTATAAGTTGGGAAATAGTATTCCAATTCTGCAGCATGTCCAATTTGCTCAGACGTGGAGGCACATACACATTGATCAAGACCAGTGAGCAAGTGCCCAATACCACCTTAATTGCCTGAATCTTGAGACTTGAGTTTACTGAGATTACTAATTCAGCATTAAGATGAGATTTTACAGAAACTGATAGCCCAGCTAATGGGTTAGTTTTCTGGGCAGGCAATGAAAAGGTTCTGAAGCCGTCTAAGTGAAGTAGAGATTGCGACCAGGTTTCTTGGAAGAGGAGGATGTAAAATGATTTCAGATAGTTCAACAGAACCCCATCTGGCCCCATGGCCGCTTATCTTTCTTTTTTGATCAGTCCTGAGGAACGCCATATTTTCTCTTTGGCTAGATTTAATGTTTTACCCTCAGAGGTCCTGTATGGAAGATTTCAGGGGACAACCTATTCCTCCAGACAGTGTCCATGTAATCAGGACAGCACTGAAACCCTACACCACATGCTGTTATACTGTCCTATATGACACCATCAGAGTCAATATTTGGACCCAATTCTAGCAGATAAGAAAGAATACTCAGAATAGTGTTAAAATTAAATTCCTTCTGAACGATTTTACTGAAGATATAACGAAAATGGTAGCAATTTATCTGCAGCAGATTGTGGCAGCGAGAGAACGGAAATAAATTGCATTCATCTGATGTATATATTCTGGGTAAAATGTGGGGTTAAAAAATGTTTACGTTATTTTTATGTATGGCTGATACTTATAGACTTTGGATGTGTTTTAGCTTTGTGCCTATTGTTTTATGCCAATAAAGATTTCAATCAATCAAATCAAACCTGGAAACAGAAAACTAGGTGATTAGGAGCGGGGCAATTAGATCTTATCAATGTCCTGCTGAACCAGCTTATCAGTGTCCTTAAAATATGATGCCCAGAACGAGATACAGCAGTGGTACTCAAATCTTTTAGCATTGGGACCCACTTTTTAGAATGACAATCTGTCTGGGACCCACCACAAGTGATGTCATGCCCAGGAGTGCTATCATTGTGACGCCAGGCCCTGCTACTTTCCTGAGAATGCTACAATAAGTTGGATAATTTCTCAGTCATTTTCAAATAAAGTGAATCAGAAAGAAAAAAAGCCTCTTTACAACCTTGACACTAGCAAAACATCCACAAAACCCTCCCCCTTTCTAGCGTCCCGACCCACAGTTTGGGAACCACTGGGAAACATTATTCCAAGTGAGGTATGACTAATGCAAAATAAAGCAGAAATATTACTTCTTGCTATCTAGATTCTATGCCTCTGTTAATGCAGCTCAGCATTGCACGTGCATGTGTGTTTTACATTTGTTAACACACATGTTCAGGTCCACTTGGGCTGCAATCTGAACATGCACATCTGACCCCATGGAGTACAGTGGGACTTACTTATGAGTACTCATGCTTAGGATTGCACTGACACCTAGATCTTTTTCACACATGCTGCTGCTAAGCATGATCTCTCCCATCCCATACTTGTGCCTCTGATTTTTGTACGTGCAGGATTTTGCATTTGCCTTACATTAATTTTCCGTGGTAAACATAGGCATATGCTTATATCTCAGCTGTACAGAAAGCAAGTTTCCATTGCAGAAGATTCTACTCAGAGTGGATCAAGGCTGGTTTGAAAGGTTCCTGAAGAGCAAGTTACTACTTACATTATTTTTTAGCCGTAAATCTTCTTCTACCCACACATGACAAGTCTGTGTTTCTCAGGTAACTTGGTGCTTCTGTTGGAAAAAATAGCAATATTGCATATAAATAAATGGTTTTTGATAGTTTGCAAAGGAGTTTCCACAGAAGTTATGATTCATTACTTTCTTTCTGGAAAATCCATTCACACTGCATTATACTACTGAAATATATCCTTCCTTACCATATTCATAAAGAGAGATTTATATCCAGAAACATAGCCCTCTGGCTGTATAATAAAAATTGGCAAAAGAAGATCATTTTCATAGGAAATGATTCTTTTTTTTTTACAGCTCTTTTTGCAAGAGGCCTGGAATTATTAAGCAAAGGGAGCAGCAGATATCAGATGTACTGTATGTTTCGGTATCTCTTTAAAGGCTTTGCTTTCACTGCTCTGTCGCTGTGAATTACCTGTACTCTTCCCAAGGAAATGTGGTTTTCCTTCAGTTGGATAGTTTAGTTAGACCATACAAGAATTCTGTTAGCCATAAAAGGAGTCATTTACAAAAACGACCACCACACAGTGAATAACAGCCATTTCTGCTTCTTGGGCTGATAGAACAATATCTTCTGAACTCCAAAACTGTAGCATTACATTGCCAGTTTGCAGCTCAGTTTCATTGTCATTTTTTCATCTGTTTTTATGGCTTCCATACAACCACAACAGGAAGAATGCCAGAACAAAAACCACTTCTCATCTCTGCTGAAGAAAGATTTAGGGCACAATCCTAACCTGGAGTTAGGCCAGCACAGTTTGGCCCTCACAAGGGACACCTTAAAGCAGTGATTTTTAGCACCAGAACCCACTTTTTAGAATGGCACTTGTGTCGGGACCCACTGGAAGTGATGTTATTAACCTAGAAGTGATGTTGTGGCAGGAAGTGGCATCATCAGAAAGCAAGATTAGGACAAAATATGATGTAAAAGCGATAAACTAAAAACAAAATTTAAAAAACGCTCACTTGAAAATTTAAACTGCTAACACTCACAAAAGAAATAGAACAAGAGGAAGGTCTGCAGTTTCCAAGATGGCTGCTCCCAGCTTTCCGCAACCCACCTAACATCAGATTGCAACCCACCAAGTGGGTTCCGACCCACAGTTTGAATAACACTGCCTTAAAGTATGTTTGGACCACTCTCAGAGAGGCCAGCACACAGATGTATGCCATCCTCCCTGAGAGTGGTCCAAATGCATGCGCTTAGAGACAATTCCCCTCAAAACAGCAAGTGATCTATCAGATCACAATTAATAAGAACATAAGAACATAAGAAGAGCCCTGCTGGATCAGGCCAAAGGCCCATCTAGTCCAGCTTCCTGTATCTCACAGTCACAAGATGCTTGCATCTTGTTGCCACTCCCTTGCACCCGGTACTCTAAAGTAGCCTACTACTAATGTAAGGAGGTTGCACAATCCATCATGGCCTATAGTCCACGATGGACTTTTCTTCCAGAAATCTGTCCAAACCCCTCTTAAAGGCATCTAGACCAGATGCCATCACTACCTCCTGTGGCAAAGAGTTCCACAGACTAACCACCCACTGGGTAAAAAAGTACTTCCTTTTATCTGTTTTAACTCTCCCAACCCTCAGTTTTAGCGGATGCCCCCTGGTTCTGGTGTTTTGAGAGAGGGAAAAGAGCATCCCTCTATCGACTCTATCCCTTCCGTGCATAATTTTGTATGTCTCAATCATGTCCTCCCTCAGGCGCCTTTTTTCTAGGCTGAAGAGCCCCAGACGCTGCAGTCTTTCTTCATAAGGGAGGTGCCCCAGCCCCGTAATCATTTTTGTTGCTCTCTTCTGCACCTTTTCCAGCTCCACTATGTCCTTTTTGAGGTGCGGCGACCAGAACTGGACACAATATTCCAGGTGTGGCCTTACCATCGATTTGTACAATGGCATGATAACATTGGCTGTTTTATTCTCAACCCCTTTTTTAATTACCCTAAGCATGGAATTGGCCTTCTTAATTGCTGCCGCACACTGGGTCGATACCTTCATTGAATTGTCCACCAGCACCCCAAGATCTCTCTCCTGAGCTATCACAGACAGCTCAGAACCCATTAGCCTATAGGTGAAGTTTTGGTTTTTTGCCCCAATGTGCATCTTGTCTACGTTGAAACGCATCTGCCATTTTGCCGCCCATTCCCCCAACATGGAGAGATCCTTCTGGAGCTCTTCACAATCCCTTCTGGTCTTCACCACCCGGAAAAGTTTTGTGTCATCCGCAAACTTGGCCACCTCGCTGTTTGTCCCTGTCTCCAGGTCATTTATGAACAAGTAGAAAAGCACCAGCCCCAAGACAGATCCCTGGAGCACTCCGCTTTTCACCTCTCTCCACTGTGAAAATTGCCCATTAATCCCCACTCTCTGTTTCCTGGCCCTCAACCAATTCTGAATCCATAAGAGAACCTGCCCTCTTATTCCCTGGCTGTGAAGTTTCTTCAGCAGCCTTTGGTAGGGGACTGAGTCAAACGCCTTCTGAAAATCCAGATATATGATATCCACAGGTTCACCCACATCCACATGCCTGTTGACCTGTTCAAAGAATTCCAAAAGGTTAGTGAGGCAAGACTTACCCTTACTAGTCCAGCGCACTTACCATATCAAATCAAAAGAATTCAAACGAAAGCCCT
>JAJKFI010000033.1:1400943-1413787 GCA_029204185.1 Lerista edwardsae
GGGCCTTATGCTGCCGTAATGCTCATCCCAGCAGCATAAGGCCCTTTTTGGATCAGGCTATAACTTACTTCTGCACAACATGCATAGGATTGTGCTATGTGGTATGGGATACACTTCTTAAGTTTACCATCTCTTAAGTTTACCATCTCTTAAGTTTACCATCTCTCTTATCATGCTAGTGGCATGGTAAATAAGTTGCTGGCTTGGGATTCGGCCGCACAGCCCCAATTTGGGTGGCGCAGTCTCCTCGGATCTGTGCCTCCTATTTTGCAGACGCAGATCCGAAGAGCACATAGGGGAGCACATAGGGGAGCACAAACGTGCCCTTGCTGCGAGGAGACTCCAGTTTCCACTATACTGCATTAGGATATGGTGCAGGCCCATCGGCCTCGCCATTCCAGTGCAGTATAAGATTGCACTCCCAGTCTATGCCAGATATAAAAAGACGACTCCAGCAGACTGATGGCTTTGAAGGAAAAACACAATTGCAATGTGAGTTTTCCTCAACAGAGAGTATGTGGGACTAAAGGCTCCACCGCAGGAAATGGAATTCAGGCCCAGAAAAAATGATGACCCCAGTGACTATAGGCAAGTGAAGAAAAGGCAAGTAGATTCAGCAGGAGCCTCTCGGAAGGAACCAGTGTGTCATACATCATCAAGGACACTGGAAGACGGAATCTCCTGGAATAAGCCAGCTTCTAGCCATATGATGGCTGGAAGCGCACAGAACATACCTTGATACCAGAGGGGAAAAGGAGTATCTTGAGTGGTGTCATTCAAATGATTTAGGAACAGGAACTCACTTTTGATTGGCACTTGTTGGGAACCAGGAACCAGCCACGGAGCCCGTTAGGATCCGGAACGCCCGTTCTGGTCCGTTCCCCCTGAATGACATCACTGGGTATCTTTATCTATAGCCTGAGTAATCTGTGCCTCCTCAGATCCCAAGTAACTTTAGACATTAAAGGCCACAAGTTTGACTGTTAACTGGACTCAGGGGTGACATACTCTGCTCATTATGCAAGCCATCGTACCAGGTGTCGAATGACCTTCTCAAGTTTGAGAATGGTCTTTCAAAGAGGAGACACTGTTGGGTAAAGGAACTACCAAAGAGTAGCTTTGTAATGTTCAAAGACAGTTAGGCAGCCAGTAAGAGTTAGTTGAACCAGAGCTGGGGGAGGAAGGTTACTGAGGAAGGAGAAGGTTTTACCATCAGGAGAGTGGAGACAATGTGTGGCTGTCTTTGACTCACTACCAATTGCTGAAACAGGCTTACCTAAGCAGCTTCGTACCCTTTCTGATTAGATGGGGTTGCTGTGAAGGAAGTGCTTTTACTTACTTACCTATGTACCTTCTCAATCCTTGCCATCTGCCTTCCTCTTAGTTCCTTGTTTGGCCAGTTAAAATATATATAGTTTCAACTGCTCATCAGACTGTTTTTCTGTGTTTTTTTCTGGTCAGGTGGTCTGGGGTCTTTTTCTCTCTAGCGCAGCAACAAGAATTCCTGCTGGGGCTCAGGAATTTTAGTAACAGATGCAAAAAGAGAATGTGAGGAGCATGTGGGTAAAAATAGCAGGCAAACAATAAAAACGTCTTCAAATATATTAAAAGAAGGCAAACTGCCAAAGTCATTGTTGAACTTTTAGATGAAGGAATAAAAGGAAAGGTTAAAGAAGATAGGGAGATTGCCGAGAAGGAGAATGCATTATTTGCA
Source organism: Lerista edwardsae (assembly GCA_029204185.1). Classification (NCBI taxonomy): domain Eukaryota; kingdom Metazoa; phylum Chordata; class Lepidosauria; order Squamata; family Scincidae; genus Lerista; species Lerista edwardsae. The sequence continues at coordinate 1,402,658 of JAJKFI010000033.1, forward strand.
TTTGTCTTCGCTACAGAAGATGTGGGGCAGATATCTATGTCTGAACTGCCCTTTTCGGGAATGGAGTCCCTTCAAAATAGAAGTGACAGGGCTGAGTTTGAAGAGTGTATTGATACGTTAGATACAGTATTAACAGGTCCAAACAGTGTTCACCCAAGAGTTAAGGAACTCAAACTCAAACATGTAATTAGGGTGGCTAAAACCAAAACAGATTGTGAAGAGCTCCAAAAGGGGCTCTTCAGGCAACCAAAAATTCAACCAAATGACTGTGGTACAGTGCCAATGATGCATATTGGGGCAAAAATTCCAACTTCACTTATAGACCAATGGGGTCTGAGTTGCTGGTATCAAACCAGGAAAGACACCTTGGAGCTCAAGGACGATGTCAGTCCAATGTATGGCAGCAGGGAAAAATGCAAATTCCATGCTGGAGTAAGTAGAAAAGGGGTTGAGAATAATACTTCTAACATTATATTGCCTATGCATAAATATATGGTGCAGGTATGTTTAGAATACTATGTACAGTTCTATACAGTAGAGTAGCCATGTCTTAGGAAGGATATTGCAGGGGAGGGAAAGATGCAAAAGAGGGCAACCAAAATGGAGGGCTGGAACACTTTTCTTATGAGGTAATCCTATAGTGTTTGGGTCAATTTAAACTGGGTAAAAAGGCAATTAAGAGGGTTTATTGATATTTATTGATATTATTGATATATCATGATTGATATATACATGATATAGAGAGAAGCTTTTGTCCTTCTCTCACAATTCCTCTAGACCAGGGAGTTATTCATTGAAACTGATGGGGAGATTTAGGACAGACAAAAGAAAGTACTACTTCACACAGTGCACTAATCTGTGGGATTTGTTGCCAAAAGGTGTGGTAATAACTACCAGTTTAGATGGTTTGAACAGGGAATTGGACACATTCATGAAGGACACGTCTATGCCTACAAGACATGAGGTCTATGTGCTGCCTCTAACTCCAGTGGCAGTTTGCCCCTGAATACCTATCCCAGGGAGCAATGGTGGGAGACAACTTCCTGAAGGCAATTGGTGGGCCACTGTGGGAAACAGAATTCTGGACTAGATGAGGCTTTGGGCTGTTCTTATGATGATCTGATTATAGAATGACATATAATGTGTAGTTCTAGCTTAACACACAGTTTCCAAACATATATCTTGTGTGCCCATCCCATTTCACTGATACCAACAGCACAGAACTCCTTGGGCTAGCTGAGGTATTCTCTGTCAGTTCCACTTCCTCATTGACAAGGAACTGATTGCTTACGCCCTTTCTTTCATTTTCCTTTAAATCCCTACTTTTCATGATCTCTCTCTCTCACACACACACATAGACCCCTTTGGTACAAAAAACAAACCCTGAACTACAGACAAAAAGGAGCCCTGGCCAGGACTTCACTTCTGCTAGGACTTAGCATAAATATAGGGTTACCAGATACAAACTAGGACAGTGTGCCTTTACCTTTAACCATTGTATAGAAGAGGGAATTTGGGCAGGTGCAGCTCATTATGGAAGGATTTCAAAAGCTGCACCTGTCAAAATTCCCATTTCTATAAAATGGTTAAAGGTATAGGCACTCTGTCCCAATTAGTATCTGGTAACCCTACATAAATAAGCCTACAACCTATTTTCAGTACCAGAGCTGGCATGTGTGAGGAAAACTGTCTTTATAAAGAGTTCATTTTCCTCATTTGTGTACAATTACAATGTATCTAGTGCACACCCCATTTATAAGAATGCGTGAGGAAAAACATTTCTGATTCACAAGGCATATAGCACAACAGTCACATAGGTCTGAGCCCCAACAGCTCTTTTCAAAAATTAAGCACTGCTCCAACATTATTTGTAGGCATAATGTACTAAGAACCCAATAATTCTTCACTTAAATTTATTCCTGTGATCCCCATCTCCTTGTTAGCAGCTACTCACAAAGTTCCCTTTTCCCCACAACTCTCTATCCTCCTCTCCTCCAAAACGGGGGGGGGGATAAAAATTCTTTCCTCTTGATCAGAGAGACATAATGCCAAGAATCAGCTGAAAAATCTGTTTATACCAGGCCAGGGCTGGCCCAAAATCACCTAGTGCGAAGGCCTGCTGGCGCCTGTGGAAGAGAGAAGGGGGGTGAATCAGAGCATCAAATATGTCTCCTCTTCCCTCTTTCATTCCCGAGAGTCGAGGTAGTGGAGACAAGCAGACAGACATGAGATAGTGGGTGCCTTCTAACCAATTTGCTGTCTGAGTTAACCACTGTAGTCCACCTTAAAGATAGGCCAGCCCTGTACCAGGCTGAATCCAGGACTATATGAGGAAACCCTGCTGCTAAGCATGGACAGAGTACATATTTCTCCCTACTAATATGTTCACCTTTCCCCACTTACAAGCTTATGGCATGATTGTAAGATAGCCTGGAACTCTAGGAGCGCTTAAGCTGAGCTGTGCCCCTTCCTCCTCCGAGAAATATCAATTGCTCTGTGAGGAAACTTGAGAGCCGTAATTCTCCTTTTATAGTCCACAAATGTGTTAAAAAAATGTAGTCTGCATGGGCATTTATTGTTTGAGAGGGGAAAGGCAGAATATAAGTATTTTAATTTTTAAAACACTCATTTTCAAAAATTTAGCACTGTACCCAGTTTACTGTATGTGTGGTTGGAAATATACAGAAACCACCTGAGAAATGTTCCTGTTCTTAAACTTCCTTGGCTTCCCTTGACAATCATATCTTTCTCAAGGAGAACCTTGAAGTTATTATTACCTCACTTTTCCTATGCCAAAGCAAATGTCCAAGGTGGCTAACAGAGCTGCATAATAAAAGTACATTAACAATAACAATGTTAATGTTTAATGTTAAAATTTGTTTTAATGCTTTTTAATTTAATTTTAAAAAATTAAATTTAACACTACACACACTATTTAAACCAGGGCAAGACCCAACACGTCTTGTTAGGCCATTGGAGGGGGGAAGCAAAACTGTCCAAGGGTACACACTGCCGGTTGTTTTATTCAGGATTCCATCAGTAGCTGTTTTTAAGAAAGGTCTGCATATTATGTCTCAGTGAAGATGGATCAAGACATCAACTTTTGGCTGTGTTCTTTCATGAAAGTACCATATGCTAGCCAGGATGTAGATGAAGGAAATTATGATTATTCATGTTATCCATGTATGTTTCTCCAAAGCTGGATTTTTTTTTTTCACTTTCCAGAATAAATTCTTGAGGTGTTATATTATTTTGGAATTTTCTTCCCATTCTTCCAGATTTGGAATATCCTGGTTTGCATTGACTGCCATTTTCTTTCTGGCTTGCTGTTTTAATGTATGCAATGACATAATTTGTTTGAAGATGACTGTACTGAGTAACTCCGTAAGCTTCCACCATGATGAGCTTGAAATTCATTTTGAATATCACTGTGTGTGTACAATATCAATGGCAAGGAGAACTTTCTCCACAGAGCGTACTTCTTCCCCCTCTAGTAGCTTGAAAGTTACAAGTGTTTTATCCATCACCACTCTCTGCCCCCAATACAAGCGCACCATTATTCTTGCAACAAATGTTGGACTGAATGGGCCTTTGGTCTGATGCAGCAAAGTACTTCTCATATTCAAGAGGTATACTCAGGAAGAATGAACACAGATTAGTATAGTTTAAATATTGAGACAGACTAAACATGTAACGCCTTGTAAATGTAAAATATGCTGATTGGCCATAAAGGTTTGAGAGAAAAAGTAGACTAAGAAAGACTGAAGTCAGTCCACCCTTGAACTATAACTCCTTGGGTAGGGGATGACTCAGTAACCAGCTGTAGAATATATAACTATCGGGATGCTCATCTGTTTTATTCTTTTAGGAGTATTTAGGGGTATTGCACTGTCGCAGCGCAGATTAGGATTGCGCCCTCAGAGTCAGAGACAATACAGTGTTTTAGAGTGACCTGCATATTAATCCTAAAGACAGACTAGTTCTGAAAATGTTCAGAACTTTACAGTTGTGCATGAACACCCAAATGCCAATCATTTACACATATCACATTACTTACAATTGAATGCATCGCCTCATTCACATTCTGGTGCAAATAGTCAAATAAGAAAGCAAGGCTAGAGCTGGATCAGGGCAGAAATTTTTTATTCAGCTACCTACTTGCACCAAGCCTGCTGGCATGTTTCCAAGATGGAACAAGCGCCCCACCCCCACAAGAATAATTATTTGTCTTCATACAAAGATAAGCATCTCGTTATCAATATCTTTCATTAGCTAATGTGCAATAAACAGTCCTGGGGTAAGGAGAGAAAGAACAAAATTTTGTGCTAAAAAAGCACATTTTTGTAACCTGAACTATGCAATTTTGAGTCTCAGAGAAACTGTATTCTTATCACTAAAAATTCTGTTCAGTACTCTGTCTACTTTCTAAGTAAACTGTTTCCCCTATAAACCTTTCTGTTTATTTTTGCAGTGACAAGGGCTAGAAGCCCCTTTAAAAAAAAGTATCCATAAGCAACCTGAGCAATTTCATACTGGAATAGAATCATATGCAATAGAACAGTGTTTCTCAACATTCTTTGCTGTACTACTTTGTGTGATCCACCTATTGGCAGTACCACTAGAAGTAACTAGTAATGACATCATCACCACTTACTTCCAGGTTGGGAGGCCAGGTGCAATGTGACAAACATCATTAAAAGGCTCAGAGTGGATGAGAGTGTGAAAAAGCATGCTTCGGGCTTTGCTCACTGTGTGAACCTCCAACCACTGTTTGTCATGTCATGTTGCTAGACCCAACGGCAGGGTCCAGGAGTCCCGTGTGTACCACCAGCCACTACCTCAAGTACCACTGGTGGTACCCGTACTCTGGTTGAGAAACACTGCGATAGAATGCAGATAAGCATCACATTTTTTGTAGAGATTGGAAAATTATTCCATAGCTATTCCATAGATTTGTTTTCTCTTCAAGGAAAGTAAACGTTTCAAGTGGCCTATAAACTCAGCATTAAAAGTGTGTGAAGAATCCATTTGGAAGCTCAGATTAAGCTTTTGCATTTCAGTCATTCTATGGAACATAAAATATGCCTGTGGCCAGCCCAATTCTAACCTGTGCCTACACAGCAGGGCTGCATGGCCTGCGCTTTGTGCAGCGCAGGTTAGGAGGCAGCTGGAGGTCTCCTCGGAGTAAGGGGATACTTTTCCCTTCTCCAGCATTGGGGCCCAGCCTGCCATATCAGGCTTCTCAAATTTGCATCAGCTGGCACAAATTTGGGAAGCCTGGTGTAATGCTGGGAGTGAGGGTTAGGATATAGCAGAGGAGGCCTCTCCCAATCTCACCTCCTATGGGACCCAATCCCACACCAAGCCCTTCCCTCACCCCTTAGCACAACTTTATCTGCTTCATCTGGCTGAATGCAGCATCAGCAGGGGAGCACAGATTTCCCCGCTGGTGCAGCCTCCTCTCCAGGTGCCGTGAACGTGTTTGCAACAGCTTCAGCCTGTGCAGCAGCCATGGCGCTGGCCAAGACCACAATTAAGATTGCACTCTGAACTGCCAGAAACCTTGAGTTGTAAAAAGCAAGAAACAATAAATTTGTCAAACATTTTTAAAGGGATATTAAGTTCCGCACTATAACCTACTAAATCAGCTCTTGGAAGTAAATTGTCCCTTTCCATTCTACAAAGTACTGATTCAATGAAAAATTGAATTGAAAAATGAAAATACAACAGTTCGCTATTAACAGAAACTCTTGAAACCTTATTAGAGATTCATTTGAGGATGCAAATTTTTATCAATATATAAATACAAACAAGGCCCTTCAAAATCATTAGTTTGGCAGCTCTTGGCAACCATGTTTCCTTGATTTACTCTATACCTAAATATATTTCAGACTGCCAGATAATAACTAAGATACAAAGGAGAAAAGGCTGCAAGTTCTAATATAGAACTTACAATGTACCCTTTAATACTAATTACATGAATAATGGCATAAAACTTGGAAGTTTTTTTAAAGGACACTTCAACATGCTATATGTCAAATTATTTTTCAAAAAAAGGCAAGTACTCCTTTCAGTATTTGTGCCAATACTTTGACACATGGTATAAATTGTACAATTCTGTGCAACAACATTTACAGAATTTGAATTGTTCTCATGTAGAACTATTTACATAGTAAGAATCTCTTCAATATACATCTTGAACCATTATAGTGCTGCATATTTTAATCAATCAACATACTTACATTATAACTATACATATAGAAAAAATCAGTTTTCCTATTGGTGTTCAATCACTAAACTATGAATAGGCAGAAAACTGAAACATGTCCATGAATGAATTCATGGAACCTATGCTGGTAGGTTAGGACTTTTTATTGTCCCAAAATAATTACTGGATATAGGAAAATTCAACTAAGGTGTCACCCTAGAAAGTTGTGGTGTATTGATATTCTTGCACACAAAAGAATAAACTACAACTCTCATGGACCTTCAACACAAGTATTCTCTTCGGCTGACACCAGGTAAAACACAGCATAGGTGGGATAGTGCACACATGAGCACAAACACAGCACTCCTCCCCCTTTAAGTATGCTGGCTTTGGCTAATGCAGACTATTAGTTGGTCACCCAGAAGCAGCACTGCTGTGATGCAGCATGCCTAGAAAACAGAATCTGTTCAGTTCATGCCATTTGCTACCGAGGTTCATATTTGTATAGTTCCAGCCCTTCACTGCACTACATTCTACTGCAAGTCAGAAAAGGTGCTTGAAAAGCAGTTATGACATCCCAGGGCTACATTATACAACACTGCATTGTTTCCCCAACACTGAAGTGCTAAGATGGATCAGAATCTGGTGACCTTCTGCAAGGCATAGGAATGTCTAGTCCCCATGCTCCCCAGCACACACAGAAAACTCTACTTACTTCCCCACTATTCCAGGTTCACGAGAGATGGACTAGAATTGCTAAATAGACTAGAAGTGGTACCCTATCCATGTTGTATTTGATTCCAAATGTGCTCCCAGCCTTTTTCTGAAGCTGTGCCATTTCTATATAAAGAGACCCCTAAACGCCACCCTGTTTATATTTTAAGTAGCAGTTCAAACTTTGCTGAAGAAAGAAACTACATGTGGTCAAAGCAACGCCAATGTGTTAAAATGGACATTATTTAGCTGGCATATCTTGAGAGGATTTGTTAACATTTTTATGTTGATTTTGTTGTTTTACACGTATATCACCTTTTCCCATTTGTTAAATTCAGCAAAGTATTATAACAAGACCTATTTTGCCTGTGATAATACCCAAAACTTGGATTAGTTAAAAACAAATAAAAGGGGAAAAGGATAACTGACAACAAAATGCACAAGTTTTTTTTTTACAAAAGGCCTCTTTGTAGTATATTACATAAATGCAGTGTTCTCTTTTTCCTTAAAGTGCTGCTACTGTCATCGTTGACTTGTATAATTGTCTATTGCTTTAATAGGTCTTTTAGTACTGCACCAGCACTAGCATCCGGTGCTACTGGAAGAGGTGTGAAAGTGGGCAAGGCATCAAAAATGGGCTTCATAAGCAGATGCCCCGATCCAGCAGTTGCAAGATTAGCTGGTGTGATGAGAGGGACTGCTGCTGAGCGAGGTGCAAGGAATGGATTTGCGTCTGGTCTCCGACTGGTTCCCAAGCCTGTTGAATGAAGAGGATTCATTTCTTTAAGTCAGAGTTTTTAAAGCAAGCTCCATACAATTTTTAATAATTTTGCCTTTTGTCTCTTTGATCAATGGCAACACACAAACTCAGTCTTCTCTATGGAATCTGAAATTGCTGTCCATGTGATCATTTGTAACTAGTATTTAATAGTGCAAATTTTTGGAATTTTTACAGGTGACAAAAATATAGTGAGGAGAAATCTTTCTATGACTCTTCCAATAGTTATGCTGTTCTTAGAAAACATGTTTCCACATTGTGAGAAAGAACCACAAGGACATTTTGTGACCAGAACACCCTACAGTAACATTTTGCAGTAGAAAACCAATTGTATAATTGCATCCTGTTTAGTAAAGCTCCAAGGCCAGGGGATAGGCTCCTATGCCCCTGAAGCTTAGTGTCAAATTCATCAAACAACCTACATGTTCCCAGGATCATAAGACATTAAATGTGTAACTACACAGATAGCCAACACATGCTTATCTGATTCTTATCTACCATCTTAAAAACTAAAACAGGTACCATACGGTTCAATTTGAATGGTCATTTTTTTTCCAATTTGTAAAACTAGTAGTTGATATTTTCCAAAATGTACATTATAGTTTGTTGTTGTTCAGTCGCTAAGTCGTGTCCGACTCTTCACGACCCCATGGACCACAGTCGCTAAGTCGTGTCCTTCTCTTTGCAACCCCATGGACCATACTCTCTCATTAAAATTATTCATTTATAATAATCAGTGTATGGTGCTGCTGAGTCATTCAGAATAATCACCAGAGTTGCACCCTCCCTGTCACATTTCCTGGTGCAGGTTATCCACAAGGATAGCCAAGCCCATTTGAATAGCAAATGCAGAGGTCAATGAGGGATTGTTCTTCGTCCAGGAATAGGATCTCATTGCAGCCTCTTCCACATAAGGGTAAGGACAATCCCTTTCCCTCAAGGGGGCACATATAACAAAAGCATATTTGGTGTAACTAGAGAAGTTTGTTTCTGGTAAGTAAGATAGGATTATAGCCTTGCTGAACACAATGGGCTTACTTCTGAGTAAAATAAACAGAACCGTTTTTCAAACATCTCTAGTTATAACCAAATACTACTTTTCCTTTACACTTTGACACTGCAGGGAACATGGATGCCTACTTCACACAAACAGCAGTATAGGTGGTCACGAAGTGCCACCACCTACATAATTTAGCTACAATTGTGATGATTCCATACCCAGTTTACCACAAAGATAAACCATCATGCTGGTGCATTTTATCATCATGCTGGTGCATTTTGCCACCAATGTTTGTGAATCAGGCTTTTTAGAGGTTTCTCTCTACAAGCATGTGAACAGAAACCTAGAGCATAATCCTATGCATAAGTGTTCATAGGATTGCAGCCACAATTTCTTTTTCTTTTTTTTAAGTGAGAGACTGGGCGTAATTAAATAACAGATAAATCTTCCATTCATTGAGGGTGAACTATGTATTTATGTCTATTAACCTATTCTTAATATCAGATATTTAAAATACCAAAACAATTAAGGGATATAGGTGTCTGGTTCTACAGGGCAATTTTTGTCCAGACAAGAAAACTGGATGACTGCCAAACTAAACACAGAACCTTCCCTATTATACCATAAGTGACAAGAGGACAAAAGCATGTAAAACATAAATTTACTGAAAATAAAACCTTTCAAAGATAAGCTTTCAGACTGGAAATCTTCCAGCTTTACTGTAGCATGAAGCAGTAAGCTTAAATATAAATGAAACATTCATAATTGCTTGCTACAGAGATTCTGCATTTAGAGGCAAACTTTCAAAGGTTTGTTCAAATGTTTATTCTGTAGCCCCCATTTAACTTATCAGCATTGTACAACATTTTCTTGCTGCCACAAAATGGGTCCCCTGTAAATGTCAAAGTTCATGGGCTTTCTACAAAAGTGACAGACAAATAGTGGCTTTCAGATTAAATCGGCAGTCTTTGATTTGGTGTAACAAGATTATCATAAGTACTGTCCTCTGATAACAGACAACTGCCATGTAAAGATGTGTAATTAATCACACAATTTTGTTAAACTGAACACACTTTCAAGTTTCCTACTCATACACTATGCAAATATTTAAATATAGCTTGGGAAAGCAAATATTCACTTGAGAAGTCACCACTGTGTTAAAGTTATGTTTATAATTTTGTACCTTATGAAAATAGGAGACATTACCTGTGATGCTGGTAGAAGGACTCGTATTAGGCTTGCCAGCTCCTGTTGCTCCTAAAGGTTTCATGTCATGAACTGTAAGCTTTGGTGGGGGAAGAGTTGGGTGTGATTCTGTCTCAAGGAACTTCACAAATAATTCTGAGAAAGACTGCAAAGGTACATACATGTCAAACAAATGCAAACAATACTTGTGGGAACATATATACATACTAGCTGGATACCTGTGCTTCGCTACAATAGGTAATAATGGAAGACACCTTGCGTTGTTTTTGCAACAACAAACAAGTTTATTTTGGCATAAGCTTTCATTGCCCAAGACTGCTATCCAATATACACTTACTTAGGAGTATGTCCCACTGAAGTCAATGTAGCTCACATATGAGTAGACATACACTGGACTGCGCTGTAAGCCCCCCCCCCCCAATCAAATGTAATGGATTCTAGTCCACAAAAGTTACAATAAATTTGTCAGTCTTTCAGATGCCACAAGTCTCTATATACCATTGGCTTAATGGCTCTTGATAGATCAAGACTGCACAAACCACTTTTATACTCTTAACTATTGTAAAAAAATAACCAAGTCATGTAAGGTGTGACAATCGTGTAGCCAACTCCTAAGAATCATACCTGACCTGGGGGCAAGATGCAAGAAAGTCAGTTAGACTCTACCTTATCGGTTAGTGTCATTTAAGCCACCAGAGTCTAAAATTCAGAAAGCATAAACATATATACACAGCACTGCAAGAATGATTAACTGGAGACTGAGGGATGAACGGAACAGGAATTTTTAAACGATGAATGCCAGTGCTGAAACACCCAAACGTTCTGCAAGAGTGATGAACTATGGTATCTGCAAGCTTACATTTTATATATACACACACACACACACACACACACACACACACACGCAGCTAACGTTAATTACTTACACTATTGAAAACTGATTGATGGGTTGGTCTGAGAGGTGTGCTGGGGACACTTTTTGAGCCACTATTTCCTCCACCAAACCATCCAGCCATCCATTGGGTAACTCCTTTTTGATCTTCTGATAGTAACTGGAAAACAAAACAGATAAAAAACCACAAACAGATTATATAATCTACTCCAACCTCTCATATTTTGTATCAGTGTTCAAATTTCACTTATTCTAAATCATCCATCCATCCATCCATCCATCCATCCATCCATCCATCCATCCATCCATCCATCCATCCATCCATCCATCCA
>JAJKFI010000033.1:1413797-1491530 GCA_029204185.1 Lerista edwardsae
CCATCCATCCATCCATCCATCCATCCATCCATCCATCCATCCATCCACTAGCTTTTTGGTACCCAGCGTTGCCCGGGTAGTTATTTATCCCAAGATTCTATTTATCCCAAGATCCCAAGGTAATTACCAAATTACCAATCAGCTCAGCCAATCGTTCCAGGCGTTCCAGCGGGGCATGATGGACGTTTTGTTTTCCACCCTTTCTTGCCCCCATGTTGAGGGGGGCCGGAACCTGGACTCCAATGGCGTGGGTAGCACCACCCAGATCCCAACATCCCTCTCCCAGATCCCAACATCCCAGATCCGTTCCGCAGGACTTCTGTTCAGTAGCTGTTCAACACTTTAAAGACTTCAGGTGCTGGAAAGGTTATACTCTGCATGTCATAATCAGGGTGACATCAGCAATGACATCATAATAGATTGCCTCAGGACACCACATATCAGCTGAAGTATACACACACATACATACGTTCAGGCCCTCCTTGCACCCCCTGTGGGGTCGCGAGGGGGGCCTGACCCCCACAGCGTTTGTCGCCAGGCCGCAAGGTGTCTGCGTGCCGAGTTTGGTGTCGATCGGTCCAGGCGTTGCGGAGCCTATGCGGCGCGCGCGCACACACGCACACCCTTTTTTATATACAGTATATAGAAGATGGATGCATGTGTGTGTGTATGTTCCAGCAAAACTCTGGAATGCCTGGAGTGATTTACACGAAACTTGGTACACATATGACTTACACTCTAGAAAGAAATACTGTGGGGGTAAGACATCCCTAGCGCCCCTAGGGGTGGGGGTGGGAAGGGGGTGACCTGTACAAATAATCGAAAACGACCGATATTACCATCGAAACCATAGTTTTTGGGGTCGCCGAGATGAATAGTGACACTCCCGATGCTGTTTAAGTCCAGGTTCAGCCCCCATCAGCATGGGGGGTGAGAAGGGGTGAAAAGTAAAATGTCCAAAATGACCAACATTACTGTCAAATCCATTGTTTTCGGGGTTGCTATGCTGATTGGGGACAGTCCTAATGACATTTAAGCCCACGTTTAGTCGAATGCAACAAATATAACTCTGTAGAACCTTCTGGAAATTTTTAGAAATCACAATTCCAGCACCCACTCGAATCTTAGAGGGTCATATTTAAGGGAAGCTAACTTGGCAAGCCTTCCAGTTTATCATCGTTCAGTGAATGTGACAGTTTATGAAATCTTATTGCATTAAGATTTAGTCTTATTGTGTTAAGATTTCCACGCGGGTGAAGCCACGGGCAACGTGCGTGCGTGTGTGTGTTCATTCCAGCATAACTCTGGAATGCCTGGAGCGATTTACGCCAAACTTGGTACACATATGCCTTACAATCTGGAAAGAAATACTGTGGGGGTAAGACACCCCTAGCACCCCTAGGGGTGGGGGTGGGAAGGTGGTGTCCAGTAAAAATAATCGAAAACGGCCAATATTATTGTCAAACCCATAGTTTTTGGGGTCGCTGAGATGAATAGTGACACTCCCGTTTAAGTCCACATTCAGCCCCCATCAGCATGGGAGGTGAGAAGGGGTGAAAAATAAAATGTCCAAAATGACCAACATTAGTGTCAAATCCATAGTTTTCAGGTTCGCTAAGCTGATTGGTGACAGTCCCAATGACATTTAAGCCCAAGTGTGGTCGAATAGAGTGAACTGAACTCTGTAGAACCTTCTGGAATTTTTTAGAAATCATTATGCCCTGGTCTTGGACTCCAATCAAATACTTGCCATGTTACCAGGCATAGTCACTGAATACAAGTCTATCGATACCGTAGTAGATGCCTATGAGGTCGTCAATTTCGCATCAGACTTCCTAAACTCACTTGATCCGGCTGGATTGCCACCACATCGTCTTTGACTTACAGTGGGATCTCCAATTATTTTACTACGGAACCTCGACCCGCCAAAACTTTGCAACGGCACAAGGCTGTGTGTCAAGAAGATGCTGGGTACTATAATTGAAGCGACTATCTTAAGAAGAAAGGGAGAGGGTGAAACAGTTTTTATCCCAAGGATAACACTCATTCCGACCGATCTCCCTTTTAATTTTAAGAGATTGCAATTTCCACTGAGACGGGCATTCTTGATCATGATCAACAAGTCACAGGGGCAGTCTTAAGTACTGCGGAGTGGATTTGAGATTGCCATATTTCTCCCACGGACAACTTTATGTTGCTTGCTCAAGGGTGGGTTCACCCAAGAATTTGTTTATTCTTGCTCCTGGAGGTGAAGCTAGAAATGTTGTTTATAATCAAGTTCTGAGTTAAATTAATATTATAGTGAATTTGTAAAAGCTTTTACTTTATAATTTTTATACTGTACTTATACTTTTAATTTCCTGTACATAAGATTACTTCGATTTTACACTATAGATAGAATTCATTCCTTTTTCTGTCTAATAGAAGCTTGGGATAAATAAATACCCGGGCAATGTGGGGTAAGGACAAGCTAGTTTGCTTATAAAACTCACTGTGTAAATTCAAGCAGACTAAAAACTGTATGAACCGATAAAGTGAATTCCAGATAAGCCATAAATATATAAGAATTCTACTCACATAAACAACCACTCAGGCAGTTTCTTCCATCACATATCATGACACATTTGTATAAATATTACATTATTAAAAGACAATCTCCATAACTGATCAGAATTACCTGCTCTAGTTCATTCTTTTCTATTCCCAATATACTTCCCATTAACTTTAGCACTTCTTGGCGCTTATTCTTTGGAGTATGAAAATGCCCAACAAAGAGGTTTCTCATCAAGACCCTACCCAAAAAGGAAAAATAAGTAGTCAGGTATCACTGAACAGTGCCAAAAATGGAGAAAAAACCATGAGACATTAGACTTTCTACAGCTTTTTCCTTCAACACGTTTATAAAAAGAAATACAATAAATACCCTTAAGCAAGCCCTTAAAATCTGAGCATTTGACCTTAAAAGCAAGCCCTTAAAATCGCGGATTTGAGCGGAAACTGGAAGTCACTTTTGAAAGGCTCTGGGGCTTTTTGAGCTATTGAAGGCCTGGGTAGGCCTCAAAAGCCGCCCGGACCCATTTAAAGGCGACTTCTGGTTTTTACTGAAAACTAGAAATCACCTGTTTTTGGCTGAAGCCCGCAGAGGCCACGGACTGACGTGTGTGGCCTCTGCGGACTTCAGAATACTTCCAGACCTGACCAGAAAACCACAGATTTGAACATCCACTGTTTTCATATCCATGGAGGTTTATGGAATGAACCCTCGCTGATAATAAGGGTCCACGATGATTAGTTCTTGTTTTGCAATATATTACCTATAACATTTTTAGAGCTAGGCTGCAATCCTATGCACACTTACATTGGAGTAAGTCCCATTAAACTCAACTGGGCTTACTTCTGAGTAAACATGCATAGAATTATGCTGTAAGGCAGTGATTCCCAAACTGCTGGGTTGTGACCCATCAGAGGAACAGAAAAAGGGCAATTCCCCTTTAAGGGGACAATTGTGCAGCTGCTGGGCAGGGAGGGGATTTTTCGGCTTACCTGGGCGTGGCTATAGCTCTCTAGAGGGCCTTTTTTTGCTCTCTCTAATAAGAATATTGGGGAACAGTGAATTGTGCTGGAGGCCACTATAGAGGTGGGGAATGGGAGGCAAGAGGGATGGGGTGAGCAGATAGGGTCCTGGGAGGCGTGGAATTGACTTTTCCTTCTCAAGCCAACTCCTCCAAGGGATAAAAACAGGGCTAAGCATTGCCACTGCTACACAATCGAGCTCTGACCCTTTATTTAACTCTTTCTTCCTACCCTGTTGTCCAAGAAGGGAGGAAAATAGTAGACACCAATTGAGGAGGAGAGCAAGCATGCCTCACTTAATATAGTATCCAAGAATGCCATTGTACAAATCGATGGTAAGGCCACACCTGGAATATTGTGTCCAGTTCTGGTCGCCGCATCTTAAAAAGGACATAGTGGAGTTGGAAAAGGTGCAGAAGAGAGCGACAAAAATGATTACGGGGCTGGGGCACCTCCCTTATGAAGAAAGACTGCAGCGTTTGGGGCTCTTCAGTCTAGAAAAAAGGCGCCTGAGGGGGGACATGATTGAGACATACAAAATTATGCATGGAAGGGATAGAGTCGATAGAGGGATGTTCTTTTCCCTCTCTCAAAACACCAGAACCAGGGGGCATCCGCTAAAACTGAGGGTTGGGAGAGTTAAAACAGATAAAAGGAAGTACTTTTTTACCCAGCGGGTAGTTAATCTGTGGAACTCCTTGCCATAGGAGGTGGTGATGGCATCTGGTCTTGATGCCTTCAAGAGGGGATTGGACAGATTTCTGGAGGAAAGGTCCATCGTGGGCTATAGGCAATGATGGATTGTGCAACCTCCTTACAAAGGTGATGGGCTACTGGTACCGGGTGCAAGGGAGTGGCAACAGGATGCAAGCATCTTGTAGTCTCATGCCTTCCTGGGGCACCTGGTGGGCCGCTGTGAGATACAGGAAGCTGGACTAGATGGGCCTTTGGCCTGATCCAGCAGGGCTCTTCTTATGTTCTTATGTTCTTATATTTATGTAATGCTCATGATTAAATTATTTGGAAGATATTTAGTCAACTGGTTCAATTAAAATGTTATAAACTTGACGATTAATAAAGATCCATTTTAATTTAGTCAAGTTTTTCTCAACAAAAAAAAATTGTATTCCAAATTTGTAAGAAATTAACAAAACCACTTACTTGTCTACTTTTCCTTCTGTGCTGTTTATAAGGTTTATTAACTTGTTTTGTGCATCTTCCAACATTTCTTGTTTGATTTCACCTACAGAAGTTAGTCACATTTAGAAATAAGTACAGAAATAACTTACATAGACCATATATAAACACTCTCATAGTGTTTGTCTTTTTGGAAGATTCTGTCAAAAGTATTTGCTGTGCAGATAGGGGTTCAGCTTCACTTTTATCTATCCCATTTGCTTTTAGAGTTTGAAGCAATCTGACAGAACTTTCCACCCGATGAAAAGAAATTATAAATAGGCACAATGCAATATTGCATCAGTTGTATCAGAGTAGAATGTCACATGTGGAAAAAGCTTTACTACAGCCAATACCTTTTAATACCTGCTAAAATACCTGTCAAATTACCCTGTCAGAGTGGGAAGCTAACCAAAGTACAGAAGTAGGATATAAACCTGCCACACAAACTTTGGAAAGGCTTTCAGCTGTAGTTAAATAGGTAAAGCTGGGAAAATAAGGCCTCCTGCAATTATTATCACCAAATCGAATAAACAAGCTTCAATAACCATTTAATAAGGACTTCTCAGGTGTTTCCAAAATTCATCACAATGAACTGAGATGCAGCAGAATTTGGCAGTAAGGAATCTCACGAAGTTACTTTAAAGCCTCCCTTCAACTTGGCTAGTGCATGGGCAGCTTACATGTGCCCATCTTCAGCGCATCAGGGCTGACACTGCTGCCTGCGTTGGCCCTGTGCCACTTACATGAACATGATTTATGGCACCAAAGGCTGCTTACATCAACCCAAGGGCGTCTTTAGATTGTACCGTAAATGGCAAATTATGTTAAAAGCCAAATTTTATATGCTATTCCACAATTCAATTTTAGCAGCACTAGCAAACAAGAATGTTTCAATTATGGGACATTCAAAATGAGAATGCTTAGTGATGTGCTTGGCATACATGTTGTGGGTACTTGTTGGATGTACTCAATATCCCCAAAGAGAAATTCTGTGGAATAGATGTGCGTGGCCTCTGCAGAGGTCAGGAGAGCCTCTGGATGTGAAGACAACACAGCCCTTGCCTCCAGAGGGTCCAGGTGGGCCAGCTCCACAGGTCTGGGGATATCAGCAGCAAAAAAAAAAAACAGTTCACAGAACAGTACATGTATTAATTTGGAATAAAGAGTACTCCAATCCACAAAGACATAGACTTTATTAAATATGAACTCAGTTTTGAGAATATATACAACAAAAGTTACAGTGAACCAACAGTGCAGAGAAAGTTAGTCATGAAGCTGTCTGAAAGAACATTTTTACTCTAAAAATGAGAATGTGCATTTGTGTTTATAGGTGAAGTGTAGTGATTTGCCACTGGTGTGCCATGATTCGCATATTGGTGTGCCATGAATGGTCCACAGGTGTGTTGTGGGAGCATGGGGGTCATTTATTAGTAGGTCCATTAGGGAATGCAAGTCCCTTACTGACAGCATAGTATGCTTGGCCAATTGTCCAAAAAACCTGATCATGTGCTTTGACCATTTTAGCATCTTGTCAGTTTGCTCTGAAATTTAACAAAGGTTGAAAAAATCATTGGTCTAGTGGATTGTGATACTGTTGATGAGATGTCAAGAAAGTTGTTTTTACAACTAGCATTTATTCCTGTGTGTTGAAATCTGAAATTTGGGACAATAAAGGTCTTTTTAAAAATTGGCAGCAATCTGGTGATATCAAATGTGTTTTGTTTAAAAAACTTCACCCTTTTTATATTCTTGCACAAACAGGACATGGAATTACACTATAAAAATGGGGCTAATCCTAACGAATTTTAAGAAAGTCAGCCTGAAACAATACCATCAACCACCTTATATTTTCTCTTGATATAAATAAAAACGATAAAATACAAAAGGAATACCATCAAGCTTTTAAATAAAAGAACTGTCTTGATAATGTAATTATTTCCTGTCATAAAAGCATCAAATTCCATTTAGTATGACACATCCACAATTACACTAAATGCCCATTTAATTGTGTAATCAATATGCACCCACTTTCAAAAATAAAAATATATTTCATCAGATAATTTACTTTTGTATACTTAATGGTTATAAAAAAAGGCAAAACAGAGCCAAAATTCAGCATGGGCTTCCGTCAGGCCAGACATTTATAACATTCTCCTGTAATTTGTTAACCATTTATGGAAATTAAAAAACCTGTATCTGGTATGTCTAATGTTTTTTCCTTTAATATCACTTCCCCTGCCAAAAAATCCATTTAAAAATCCTTCAGCAGTTTGGGCCAACAAATCTGTGTCTGGGAATGTATCTGGCTCATTTTCAACAGGACATTATGTTTTTTTGTGTAAACAACCTCTGTTTAATACAGTAGTCTTTTTAAATTTTATTTTAAAATCTCAACGAGCTAAGTCACTGTCAAGTCTGATTGATGGTAGGAGGGAAAAAGAGCTCCAATCGTTTCTGCACTAATTCTCAGCAACCCCCGCTGTGTACCATAAAGGCACTCTAGAATGAGTGCCCTCATAAAGGGCTCTCATATTTTGGACTCAACTTGCAGCACCACTTTTGCAAAATGCTCGCTACCAGTACTAAACCAATCAGAGGTGGGAGGGAGTTCTTTCTCCAATCCTATTCACCAAAACTCTTCATCCTTGTTCACTTCTATTCAAACAAATAGTGAAGCAGGGGATCATGTAAGTGGTTCTGTCCACCACAGTGGCAACAGACACAATGCTGAGCTCCAGCGCCACAGCTGGGTGCTCGCTGATTGGCTTGCTTCCCCCCCCCCGCCACAGGAGGCAGCTGCTGCCCTCATTGGGCATTTGGCCATGGGGGCGTCGCCAGGAGCTCTCCTGGTGGCAAGGTGGCTTCCAGAGAGCCATTCTGTCCTGGATCCAAAAGGAAAATGTATCCCCACCCTCCCTCCCTCTTTTGCAGTCCAAGATTGGCTGGTCGCCATATTTGGGGCTGGGTAGGAATTTTTCTGCCTGCCTGATTGGCTTTTGGCGGGCAGTTTTTTCGCCTATCCTGGACTGCACTGGGGGATTAATGAGGTGGGTGCCACATACACAGGCGGCAACCTTGGTCGCTTTATTGCAGGTTAGCACGGGCACAAAGGCTGGAAGGAGGCTTTTGGTGTGCATCTGGAGGTCAGCTAAGGCACTGAGTGACCCATCGGCAGGCCCACAGTTGCTGACTGGCGCATGGGGCTGGCAGGAAATCTCTTACCCTCAAGCCTTGGCCCCGCCCCAGATGCTTCCCGGCCGGGGTGGGGTGTGCGGGCCTGTTGCCTCCGCCCCCGCAGGGGTTGGGCAATGAAGGGTCACGCCCCAAAGGGCTGGCCCAGAGCCAAGATGTTTCACCCGTCAGGGGGCTGGCCGGCGACTGGACCCCCACCTTCAGTTAAGGCCTTGCCCATTTATCCTGCCGTGATTAATTGCTGCCGGTCTCCGGCTCCTCTTCTTTGTAATTTGTTGCAATAAAGTGGCCCGTTCATCCATACGCATCTGTCTCTTGTGGCGTCACTGTGGGGTGCACAGCTAATGAAGTTGAAGGGCAATAGGATGGGGAGTTCTCCTATCCATCACTGAAGCAATTGCCACAGATATAGCCAGGCTTGCTTTTCTAAACCCAGTCCTATACCCTGCTTAGCCTGAACTGACATTCAGTCCCTAAGGAGAAGAAAAGAATTAGACACAATACCCTTCTTCCTTAGTGGCCCTTATACCGATTTAACACCCACTGCATGATAGCTCATGCACTAAACGTTTGGGTAGCAATACTGCCCCCAAATATAGAGCTTTAATGTTTTCTCACTGAAAGGAATGGAAACTGTTCACTTAATACTAGAAAAAAAATAAAACATGCACTCAGGAATAACACCAGACATGGGCTAAACCTGCTCAGTATCTGATCAACTACAGTTGGGCCTTTTTATTCCAGAACTCCCGGAACCTTCTTATTCCCAGAATGCCTGTGGATTTAAGAAAAATCTGCAGGTTATCAAACCTGCAGATTTTGTCCAAACCCTCATCCTCCGAACCTGACAGGAGCTGTGCACGGGGGACCTGTGTTGAGCCAAATCTATGGATAGAAAATCCGCATATAATTAGGCTCAACCTGTATGTCGCCTATTTACCTCGACTGAACGAACTGAACAATCTCTTCAGGCAGAGCTCAACCCAGTATTCTGTCACTATCACCCCCTGCTAACTGGACGAGAGGCACTTTTCCAAGTGGTGTCCTCTTATATTTAGCAGGGGGAGAGTAATTGTCCCTCTTCTCCCCAGCACAGTGTCTTTTCTAGTGGCTGTTGCTGGTGGGATTCTGTATTTTTTTAGACTGTGAGCCCTTTGGGGACAGGGAGCCATTTAACTTTATTATTACTATTTCCTTATAAACCGCTTTGTGAACTTTGCGTTGAAAAGCAGTATATAAATACTATTGACTGATTGATTGGTCTGTATTCTTATAGTAAACTTTAGTAATTGAGTGCCTATAAGTCTGAATGCAAAACAAGGATATCAAGTGAGCAGTGTTTCTAAAACTGTGGGTCAGGACCCACTTGGTGGATTGCGATCTGATGTCAGGTGGGTTGCAGAAAGCTGGGAGCAGCCATCTTGGAAGCTGCAGACCTTACTCTTGCTATATTCCTTTTGTGAGTTTGAATTTGAGGGAGTTTTTAAAAAAATGTTTTTAGTTCAGTGTTTTGTCCTAATTTTGATTTCTGTCTGGGATGTTTCATGGTTTGCATTCCAGGAGTGTCATTTGATTACATCATAATGATGGCACTTCCTGCTTCATGATGTCAGCCATAACCTCGCTTCTGGTGGGTCCCATTCTAAAAAGTGGGTCCTGCTGCTAAAACGTTTGAGAACTACTGAAATAGATTCATACACCTGGAGGAATCCCCTGGATACTTCTACTCAGTATACTGTATATATTGTAAACGGAAATATTTGTTTTGGCAAACCCTCCAAACGGTCCTGTGAGCTCCAAAGATGCTCATATTTATTTTTGTTTATTACCGTATGCGCACACACACACACACACGCCTGGTCTCCTGAGCCACACAGCTGTGTCTCCAAACACAGCTAGTTACTCTAGCACAAGGGTGGTCATACCATGGCTCATGAGCCACATGTCACATAATGTGCAGTTTGTGGAAATATGTTGGCTGAGCTCTTTCCTGCATCACAACTGATACAGAAGACAATGTTTTTCAAACTTTATAATTATTTACTACGGAGGTATTCAAACTGTGGGGACCCACTTAGTGGGCTGTGACCTGATATCTGGTGGGTCACAGAAAGCTGGGAGCAGCCATATTGGAAACTGCAGACCTTCCTTTTGTGGATGTTAACAGTTTGAATTTTAAAAGTGAGGGTTTTTTTAAGTTTTGTTTTTTGTTCAGTGCTTTTACATCACATTTTGTCCTAATCTTGCTTTCTGTCAGGGATGTTTCATGGCTGTACAATTGTGGCAGTCCAAGAATGCCAATTTACATTTCAGGAGTATCATTATATTATGTTACAATGACAGCAGTTCTTACTTGATGATGTCACTTCCTGCCACAACATCACTTCCAGGTTAATGACATCACTTCCAATGGGTCCCAACACAAGTACCATTCTAAAAAGGGGGTCCCAGTCTAAAAAGTTTGAAAACCACTGATTTGCTAGGTATAATACAAGAGTCCACTGGATTAAAGAGTAAATGCATTCAAGAATTTAAAGAATTCTTAAATATTGTGGCTCTTAAAATCTCTCTCTCGCAGTTCTCAAATACTTGAAGTTTATCATATGTGGCTCTTATGTTAAGCAAGTTTCGCAATTCTTGCCCTAGAATGACATAATCATCCATTGCATAGGTATAATGTATTGTTTGAACAATATTTCATTACGTGTAAGAGAGGCTATCTATCCATTTGAACAGGACAGTTCAAAAGGTGAAAAGGGATATGATCATGTAGAACACTGATGTAACCCACTGAAGTAAACCCATGAAGGAGCTCAAACTTTGAAACAGTCCAAGACAGTTTAGGATAAAATGAGAACGATGCAAGTCTAAAGGTTTTTTAATAGTCTTGTTGTTCAGTCGCTAAGTCGTGTTCGACTCTTCGCGACCCCATGGACCACAGCACATCAGGCCTCCCTGTCCTCCACTAGCTTCCAGAGCTTACCCAATTTCATGTTCATCGCTTCGGTGACACTCTGTAACCAACTCATCCTCTGCCGCCCCCTGCTCCTTTTGCCTTCAATCTTTCCCAGCATGAGGGACTTTTCTAAAGAGTCCTCTCTTCTCATGAGGTGGCCAAAGTACTTGAGCTTCAGCTTCAGGATTTGTCCTTCCAGGGAGCAATCAGGCTTGACTTCCTGGAGGATTGACCAATTGGATCTCCTTGCAGTCCAGGGGACTCTCAAGAGTCTTCTCCAACACCATAATTCAAAAGCATCTATTCTTCGGCGCTCTGCCTTTCTTATGGTCCAAGCTCTCACATCCATACATTGCTACTGGGAAAACCATAGCTTTGACTATGCAAACCTTTGTTGGCAGGGAGATGTCTCGGCTTTTCATTAAGTAGTCTAGGTTCCCCATAGCTTTCCTCCCAAGAAGTAAACATCTTTTAATTTCATGGCTGCAGTCACCATCTGCGGTGATCTTGGAGCTCAGGAAAATAAAGTCTGTCACTGCTTCCATTTCTTCCCTTTCTATTTTCCAGGAAGTGATGGGAGTGGTTGCCATGATCTTAGTTTTTTTAATGTTGAGCTTCAAGCCAATTTTGGCACTTTCCTCTTTCACCCTCATCAGAAGGTTCTTTAGGTGAATCATCCAGCCCAAACTGGAATCAAGATTGCTGGGAGAAATATCAACAACCTCAGATATGCAGACAATACCACTCTAATGGCAGAAATAATAGTCTAGCAATGGACTATGAGTTACCAGCATGCCAGATGGCTTTCAAACTACTAAATGGTATGTTCACTTTTTAAATAAATATCCACAAGTTTGACTGGTTTTAAAAAATAAAGCTTTTTTATTTTTTTAAAAAGCTTTGCCTCTTCTCGTCTCTGGAGTATAAACCCCATTTTGGGAACTGGCAGTGAAGGAAAATTAAGAACCTAGGCTGCTGACACCCACCAGAAATGGACAGCTGGTAGGCCTCCTAGAAAAGTATTACCCTTACACTGATAATGGGCTGCAGAACACAATGTGCTTTATGCGATGTTATCCTATGACATCAATGAAAGTACAGATCATAGATACACAACTGGAACTTGGGGCAATGACTTTCAAATCAAGCAATACATAGCAGAGTTGAAGCGCAATGGCTGCTATTTTACTATTGCTAATTTTTTGCACATGCAACTCGCTCTATTTTTTCATACTTAATTTTTTCCATCTGATAATCAAAGCTGTTGCAAAAGCCACCCCTAGAAGAGGAACATGAAATCCTTTGGGTACATTTTGTGATCATATCAGGTTTATTTTGTCATGTATACAACTGGTGCTACCCTTAGGTTGCTTCCTGTCTACTTCAAAGAAATATGTGGCCTGGTGAGGCCTGAAGGCTATAATTATGCAGTGATGTATGAACTATCTCAATCCAAAGCTTTGACCAGAAAGCATTAAAGGTCAGTACACGGACACAGTCAGAGATCTGCATGATGAAGGTTCCACAGGGTTTGAATATGCTTGCCTTCAATGACACAATTGATATTTCAATTGTGCACTCAAGAAATATCAGTGTCATACTCAATGGCCACTATGGAAGTGCCATTAAGGAACATCTTGTGCAATAAATAATATTCCCACAAGAAGTCATTGTGTTTTACTAAAATAGAAATTCCAGTTGATAAACTTGAACTGCTCTGTCAAGAGCTTATTAATCTTAAATTGGCTTACAGAAAGTAAAAAGGCATGCATAGATTTTCCTTATCTCTCTCTCTCTCATTTCAAGCACCAATGCCGAGCAAAAACTGTTACCTTTAAACTGTTTTTCCTGGCAAATTATTTTACTGTCTGGCCAAGTTATATGTTAAATAAGATACATTACAACAGAATGTGTCGACACTTTGGACTGTTTAAACGAAAAGAAAAAAGAAAACCTTCTACCGCCTATAAAAACAAACACACAAACGCACGTACGTACAGTCTCTCTCTCTCTCTCTCTCTCTCTCTCTCTCTCTCTCTCTCCCTCCCTCCCTCCCTCCCTCTCTCTCTCTCTCTCTCTCCCTCCCTCCCTCCCTCCAAACCAGTACATCCAAAAATCCTTTCATATCATGAAGTATAAGTGCTATACTGCAAAGATTTTTAAATTAGTGACCCATTTACAGGAAAAAAATACCAAGGGAGACCAACACACACATACATCACCAGGATGAAATAAAATTAACGATTATGGCCAGGATGTAGAGAAGCCAGGATGTGGTGCACATACAAGATCTCTCATAAATACCTTTAAAATTTCCATTGCTTTTAATGCTAATCTTCAGGTGAATAATAATTCGTATAACTGAAACTGTTGATTGTACACAATCAAATTTGTGCTTTGCAAATCTTATCTTGACATAATCTTTACAACAATTCTGTAAAACTATAATACCTACATTACAATTGGGGAGTTGAGGTTGACAGGGGAAGTAGCTTGCCCACAACCCCCTTACCCATTCATAGCAAAGGTAAGACGTAAACCAGAGAAACCTGATTTGAAGCTCAGTTTGTTGCAGCACAATCCCATGCATGTTTATGCGAATGAGTTCCATGACTCCCAACTAACAGCTCAATCCTATTGGGGCTGTTGGCGCTGCAACAACACTGCATCCAGTGGGCTGAAACGGACACCACTGCATCCAGTGGGGCCCAGGAGGCAGCTAGAGGACTCCTTAGAGTAAGGGAACATTGGTTCCCTTACCCTGTGTAGGGTCCAGGGAGCTCCTATATATCTACTCTGATATGCACCAGCCCAATAGCTTGTGCAGATTCGAGTAGCCCATTAAGGGTTGACAGGTGTGGGAGAGGGGATAGGATGCAGTGGCTGCTGAGGCCTCAGTGCTGGACACTACAAGTGCTTTACCGGACTTTCATGATGGCTGTTGCCTGGGCACAGAGAGAATGCGAGAGCAGTGTTGCCCAGGCACAGAAAGGGACCCCAAATGTGTACAGAATTGCAGCCACCATCACTACAACATTCCAGCTCTCATAGTGTGACACGCTGATGGTTTCTTTAGCAAGAGACATGACATCATATAAACGACTTTGTGAAATTTTGATGAAGAGTGGTATATAAATACTGCTTCAACAACAATATTCTTTAGATTGATCTCATTCTGCTGGCAAAAAACAGCAGAGGTTATCCAAGTTCATTTTAATGGGGGAATATAACTTTCTTTGCATAAAGAAAAATGTGGCAAGGAAAAAGTCAGTTAATGCTACTCATGAAAGGCATCATTCAGTGCAAATGACTCAAGTTTAAAATGTTTTCCATATTCCCATTTTTAAAAGAAAAGCATGGTTTCAGCAAACTAGGTATGGACTGCCTAGCACAAGGGATGGGAACGAGTCACATGACTCAAATCAAGGCTGTGAAAACACACATTTTTCAGTGACTCATATATACTTGGGTTATGCATGTCAATGATTCAGGCGTGACTTGAAACTTGGGTCCACCGTCTCGAAAAAGACCAAGTCACAAAAACCCAAGTCACAAAAACATGCATTCTCCCTGTGAGTCTGGGTGTGCTTGCTTGCTTTTTTTGTGCCTTCCACTTCAAGCAAAAGGCCTCGTTGGGCAATCCGAAAGCTGGCATTCAGACAGGAGGCAGGGAAGAGCTAATGTTTTTGTTCTGGGTAGCTGTGTGCACAAGGCGGGGGGGCGGAGAAGAGGAACCAGAAGGCGAGTGCATCTAGCGCACGGGGAAGGGAGTAAGCTCTCTCTTGTCCATCTCTGAAGGAAGGGATTGATTGGATGCGGGATAGATGGCCTGATTTTTTTTCTCTGGATGAGGGAGGAGGAGGAACCCAAGGGGTGGGGGTAGAGGGTTCTTGCCACAAGAATAAGTGGCTGGAGAAGCCCAGAGAGGAGTAAAAGGAGGAGATCGACAAGCCAGGAGGAGGTTCCTAGCAATTGAAGAGGAGTATCTTCCAACCTCATGGCTCGGGCGGGGAACATGCAGCTCCCCTTTAGTAACTCCTCTGTTATCTGGGAAGATGCCTCTTTGAATGACCAGCCACGATGGGATGGACTATTTATGAGTAGAGCTGTAATTCGGTCGTTAGCTGCTGCACACATCTCATGCTGTCCCACAATCTCAAAACTTGGTCACTTCCCAGTCCCTGCTGGTCCATGCCGTGGCATGCCTGATGCTCATTCTGAAGGTGGAATTGGGAGTTGTGATGTGAACGGGGGGGGGGGAGAGGTGTTCATTGCTAGGGTTTTCACTGCTAGGCTCACTCAAGTAATAACAGCACAACTTGTTAACATAAATGAAATGATGATTGGAGGAAGTGAAAGACTTCAGCATATTGCTGACTATAGACAGGATGGGGACATGTAAAACGACAACTCCGAGAACATCAGGTCCACCAGCACCTCCCCTTTTTCTATGGAGTTGTGCCTGACCCACGCTGCAGCTCACTTAAACTTGAGTCAAAATGACTTGGGAATGTGGGGGGGGGATGAGTCACCATGGATGCACACACTATGACTTAATGAGGCAATCAGATCTCTAGTAGCCTGCCAGTTTACCCCACAAAAAAAGAGGCAATCCACTGCTTGCAGCAGCTGTCAGCCGTTTGCAGCTAGCCATCTGTTTACCCAACAAAGAACAGGCAACCCTGTCTCAGCCTGCACAGGGAGTGTATATTTACTCAACAGAGAACATGCTCTTAATGAGGCAATCTCATTAAGGTCTGCACTAGATGGGGCTGAATGTTTGCTTAACGGCCTAGTCATATAATGGGGATAGGAGAATGTATCCTCATAGTTAAGCAACACACACTTGTACTTCCAATGCAACACACTTACCCAGACATCGACTCCCAGAGTATTCTAGTAGGGTTTATTCCTAGCCACATATGCTAAGGAGAGCAGCCTTATAGAGATCCCAAATGCTGCCCCATAAGAAAAATTATGCACAGCCTACCAATAAGCATCACCAAAGGCTTCTGCATTAGTACTGAAGGCAGAAAATTTCAATGCAAACATTCAGTGAGGTTGTGGAACTTGTAATTATTTTCTCAACTTTCAGTGTAAAATAGCTTAAAAGATAAATCTTCTATTTGAAAAGGCATTTTAATAAAGACTTTACAAGAGTTTCTATTATTAGTAAAACTAAGTAGTACCATCCTGGGCACCTTACAAGGGGAATGGTGGAGCTGATATATTTGAAACATAATAGACAGATGGATAAATAACATAATAGACAGATGGATAAATAACGATGGTACTGGATGAGAAGAAAGCTCTTCTGTTCACACAAGATGGGGTCCCCAACGTTTCTGAATGCTCCTTACCTACCTAGTCCTCCCAAAAGCCACTCCTGAATTTTGGAATCCTGACTTAATATATCCCTCTGAGCAGAAGGGGATGAGATGCAGGAGCTTTAATAGGTATTGGGGGGGGAATCAGCAAACAGTGGAACTCCTTCCTTCACAAGTGGAACTGCTCTCCACTTATAATAGCTCTCCACATGTACAATAGAAGATCTTCTGTTGGCAAGGGAGAATGCTGTTGAAGTGGCCCAGTATTGGGCGAATGATATCTAGTTTTATGTATTTTATTCTAAAAATACATTTTGATGTATGTATAAAATTATATTAATGTAGGTGCTTCTGATACAAATAAAGAAAGATAAAGCTGTAATGGGACCCCAGCCATTATCTAGTGTTTACAGTGTTTTATGGTATCATGTTACCTTGTCTCTTAAGCTCCTCAATTTGCTCCTCCTTGAGATCCAGCTGTTCTGTTAGTCTTGATGCAGAATCTAGGGCTGTATTAGCTTCCTGTAAGCTTTCCTGTACGATGAAGTAGATTATTATACAACAGGTTGAGATAACTCAGGTATCAATATAGCAGAACCCAATTACAAATCTCAGCCAGCTGGACCACAACCACCAGAGCATACATAGATCACTATTAGTTAGGTCAGTGTTTCTCAACTTTTGTCCTCCACTGTACCACTCCGCATGTGCCACCTATTGGAAGTACCAATTGGAAGTACCAATGGCAATGATGTCATCGACAGTTACCCTTGAATTGGGAGGCCAGATGCAACATAGCAAACATAGCCTCCATAGCAAAGGTAGGAGGCTCAGGGTGGACAGGTGAGCTTTTTTGAGCAGGCGAAAAGTGCACACTGCCAAGCAGAATCTGGCTGCTTGTTGTGTTGAAATGCTGGTCTCACTGCCAGGCAGTGCAGATCTGAGGGTCCCATATACTCAAGTACCACCAGTGGTATGAGTACCATTGGTCAAGAAATGCTGAGTTAGGTCACTTGTTCAATGATAGCTATGAAAGAAAACAAACCCGGATATTATCAGTTGTAGTCCATCTCTTTCCCAAATCTTTTCCTTCAATTTTACTCTCATTCTTCCATAGGGAATTGTTCCCCCTGTAAATTTCCATGCTTCCCCAGTCAGAGGTATATTGAAGAAGCAGCCAGAGGAGGCGGGAGCAGCGGACGCTGGTTACAGTGGGGTGAAAAAATGGCGTGCTTTTCCGTCCTACCTCCCTCGCATCCACAATGGTCCTAAATAGAACGATTCTTGGCACTGGTGTGTGTGTGGCCAGGCAGTGCAGGGCACCCCTGGTGCGCTGCAAGCTGGTTCGGCTCTGTCCCCATCTTAATCCTACACCATTAAAACAAAACATCAGGCTGCATATGTAGAACAAACTCAGTGTACCTGCAAGGAATGCACTTCATCTTCTAGTTGTTCTGCTTTCTTCTTCCACTCTGCAGTCTGCCTTTGGTGTTTTTGTAGCTCAGCTGAATACATGGCTTTCTCTTCTAAAGATAAATTATGTGTACTTAGATCATATTCATGATTTTTTAAAAAAAACACAAGTTG
Organism: Lerista edwardsae; assembly: GCA_029204185.1. Taxonomy (NCBI): domain Eukaryota; kingdom Metazoa; phylum Chordata; class Lepidosauria; order Squamata; family Scincidae; genus Lerista; species Lerista edwardsae. The sequence goes on from JAJKFI010000033.1 coordinate 1,431,612, forward strand.
TTAAAACATCTCATTTAATTATCAAAATACAGAAAAATATTCACAGCAATCTTTATAAATGATGGAGTTAACTTACCTTGCTGAAACTGCTCTAGCACCATCTGCAGGTTGGCCAAGGACATAGCGTACTGCTTCACTTGGTCTTGTGAAATGGTTAGCTGAAGAACAGTTTCATCTCTGTGCCGGGTAACAAGGTTCAATTGTTCTTGCAAAGATTCCACCTGCATGCTAGCCTGATGGCTTCAAACAGATATATGAAAACGATCAGAAAACGGTGATAAAGAATTCTCACTTTTGCAATTCCTTACCTTCAGACCCCAAACACTTGGCAGGATTTATCTCTACTTCAAAATATAAACATGGTCACAGTTGTTGCAGATACTCTTCCAGGAAGGACGTTTTTTTATTACTTTAACTTAAAAAGGTTGATCAACTCCCTGGCACAGAGGAAAAGTTGGCTCTTAAAAAGCCAAAATCATTCTATTCTGGAAGCAATTCCCTTTAGGGAATATATCATCTCCCTGCTCTCCCCCCTGCCCACTTTAATTTATCCTTCAGGAAAACTACTTGTTGCTTAGGATCGTAGTATACTGCCAGCATTAAATGGAACAAGCATTACCTGGCATTTTCCACTGCAGTTGATGAGGACAGCAGCTTCTCTTCCAAAACCTGAATTTTCTTTTTAAGCTTTGCTTCTCGATCCTCGGCTGCTAGAACTTCTCGTGTGGAAGTATCTTCTCTTTCTAAAAGGTGATTCCGTAATCTCTCCAATTCTTGGTTTAGACGCTGCTCCTTATCACGCAGATGCTGCACCTGAATGCAATTAAGGACACATTCCTTCAGCTTTTTTTACATTACTCTCACCTATTCACTCCCATGCACTCATTTTCATCCCATACCTCATTCTGGAGGGCACTTGTCTCCATTTGTTTTTGCTTGAGTGCCAACATGACTTGATCTCTCTCTTGTTGAAAAATGAGAGCTTTTTCTTGCATTGACTGAGCTTCATTTAATAGTTGGTTCAACTCCCCTGCCTTTCCCTTTCAAAAAGAAAAATAAAGAGATTGAGCTTTTTTTAAGGGTCATTTTCTTGTATGTCAAGCTAAGGCACCTGAAGGATTCAGTAGTTGCAACTGTTTGGCCAGAAACAGGACTAGATAGTTTTTTCCCCCCTATAATAGGGAAAACAGAACTGAGGTACACACTAGACTATATTGCACAACCAGTTTCATCTTCTACACAAAAAGCATTGCCTGCAGGAAACATCATGTAAACTGCATCTAGATCACCACACAACTGCTATGGGGGATTAATATTGGCAGCTGGGAACATTATACCCCAAGATTTACCTCCATGCATACAAATCTGTCTAAGAGCTCTACTCTTCATTGGAGGCCCTCCCTGGGACCAGACACATGGCAGCTGAGCATTATGAGTGGGCTGTCTCAACTTTCGCACCCGAGATTTGGAACAGCCTCACAGGAAAGGCATGCCTAGTTCCATCTATGCTAGCTTTTAGGTGGGCAGCGGGGACTGCTTTATTTTATTCTAAAGGGTTTTGCTGACATTATTGCTGCTCATCTTACTCCATCTTTATGTAGCCATTTTAACCTATAGGTGGCATCCAAGCTAATGCTTTGGCCATCAGTGAATTCCCTCCACAAACAGAAGCTTCCTTCATGGCAAGAAGAGTTTTGCTCATGGGTCTAAGACAGACTAGGGGAGTGGTTCTCAAACTTCCTCTTGCTGCAACCCATCTGTTCTGCGGCAGAGGATGCCATGACCCACCTCCTTCTCCAGCATCAGGCCTCCGGAACCAATCCGAAGTCATTTACACCAACCCAGAGTAAACCAGAAGTGACTTTCCAACTGCGTCCGGAAGCTTCAATTTGGAGTCAACCGGACACAACAGGGGGTGGGAGGGACCAGCCTGGGACTCTCCAGATATCGGGTTGTGACCCGCCAACTGGGTCATAACGAAGTTTGAGAAACCCTGAACTAGGGCAAGATGGGGAACATCCCAATACTAAGAATAAAGGAACAAGATTTTGCACCTCTACTCATGGAAGAAACTGGGATGTTTTGTGGTTTAATTAAATGTGTTAGCCACCAGAACTCTTCATTTTGAAAGAGACAGTTGGGATACAATTCTTGAAATAAACAGATGAGGATTCTGCACTAGACAGCTAATGTAAGCAACTCATGGAATAGTTTGCAGCTAATGAAGTGTAATGTAGTCCATGAAAGCTTATGCTGAACTAAGCTTTCATGGACTAAAACTAAGTAAAACATGCATTAAAAACTAAGCTTACGTTAGCTTTTAAAGTGCTGTAAGTTGTTTTTGGTACTACAGACTGAACATTGCTACATATTGCATGATGTATTGGGAGTCACATCCCTGACATTCAGCACAAACCCAATTGTCTCATCACATACCTGCTCTTTCTCTTTCAACAGTTTTTCAAAAGTAAGAGCCTTCTCTTTCATTGACTGAGATTCAAATTCCTTCTCCCTCAACATCATTGAAAACTGCATGTTAGTTTCTTGCAGGGCTCGGAATTCTGTTTCCCTCTCCTGGCATCTTGCCACTATTTTGTCATTTTCTTCCTTTAATTTAAGGATATCCATTTCTAAAATCAGAGTTCTCTCCTTTAAGTTAGTTATACCTTGCTTCAGCAGCTCATTCTCATTCACTTTATTACTAAGATTTTCACTTAGAGAATGTAACTGATCACTCTTTGATTTTATCAGCAGGTCTTTTTCCCTGAGTGACTTCTGCAAGGTATCACGCTTCTCCCTTAAGTGCTTCAGCTCCAAGTCAGACTCTGCTTGACCTCGTCTTTCCATCTCTGATGAAGTGGCCACAGAATCAGATAGTCTCTGATTATTTTCCTGCAGTGTTTGGATAGTTGCATCTTTTTCCTGCAAAGCCTTCTTCATGCGCTCTAGCTCCTCATTTAGTGGTCTGGACTCACTGCTAAGTATCTGGGAAACAGCAGGACTGGGAACACTTATTGACGGTTCAGTAGCAGATGAGATTACTGGTAGAGATGGCGTAACCATATCAAGCTTGCCCAGAATGAAATCCTTGGTGGTGTTCAGCTCTCCTATGCTATGTTGAACTTGTGCTAATTCTTGGCTAAACGTTTGCAGCTTTTTCTCATTCTGTTCATAGCCCTCAATCAAGTTATTATATTCGATCTGTAACTGAGAACTGTTATCACTATCAGCTGAAATTTGTGCCTGAAGCCTTTGCAATTCCTCTTGAAGATGAGCAGACTCATGTTGCATATTCTTGACAGTGGTCATTACTTGCTGCTTCCACTCTTCCATCTTTTTCACTTGCTGCTTCAGTTTATCACGTTCCTGTAAAAGCTCTTCAAACTGATTGCTATTAATCCCTCCTAACTCACTCCCTGTACCCATGTTAGAGGTCTGGAGGACAGTCAATAAAGTCTGGCATTTTTGACCCAAGGCATCAATCTCAATATCTTTTTCTCGAATGATACGGGATAGGTTCTTAATAGTTTCTCGGGACATACCTTGGCTGCTATTGTCAAATTCATTGGCTAGTTTTTGGTTTTCTTCCTGAAGCTTCTTCAGAGCTGCTTCCTTAGCTGCTACAAAATCCATCATCTTGTGATAATCTGTTTTTAACTGACTGTTCTCCCTAGTCTTTTCACTGAGAACAGCCAGCACTTGCTCTCGTTCCATGGCATAGGCCTGTAGCTGCTGCTGAAGATAAAGGATATCTTGCCTATAAGAGGGAGAGGAAACCCTTGCGTGGAGAGCTTGTATCTCTAAGTTTTTCTCCTGGATTATCTGTGTAAGTTTGCCAACTTCATCTTTGGATAATTGATCAATTTGTTTACTCAGTGAGACATTCTTTTCATTGAGAAGTTTTATTTCCATTTCTCTCTCCTTGATGCCTTTTACCAGTCTTTCAATTTCAGCTTTAGATAAGTCATGTTTCTCATTCCCATTTTCGCCATTTAACGTTTGGACTTTGGTTTCTTGAAAGAGATCAGAGGGCTCCGATGGAATGACCTGCCTCTGATTGTGCAGTTGGGTTTTAATTTGTTCTACTGTTCTCTGCAAATTTTTGATTTCCTCATCTTTTTCTGAGCACACTCGTTTGTGTGTGATGTTCATTTGGTCATGCTGGAGCCTGGACTCCTCAATGTCCTTTTTATATTCCTGAAGAGATTGCTGGAGTTGGGCCATTTTCTTACTCTGATCGTCAAATGTTCTTTTGTTAAGTTTCACCTCTTCATCAAGATTATTTTTCAGTACAGTTAACTGTGTTATTTCTGCTTCAAGTTCAGTGATGATATCTAGGGTTTTGGGTTCAGCCAAAGGGGGCGACCTACTCTGCTGGTCTTTCAGACGTTCAATTTCTTCTTGCAGATGATTGTTTTCTTCTTTCATTGCTGAAAGGCTTTTCTCCTTGTCTTCCAAATTTTGTTTTAATAGTTCAACTCTTTTGAGGTCCTTCATATAACCTTCATGTTGCTGTTCTAGTTCAGAAGCCCGAGTTTTAAACTTTTCCACGAACACCTCTTTCTCTTTTATGAGCTCCGTCAGTTGTTTCTGCCCTGCTAAGCTGGTTGTTAACATCTCTTTAGTTTCCTCATGGTCAACTTCCATCTGCTCAATGCTCCTCTTCAGTTCTGCGATCTCAAAGTCTCTTTCTTGATTGAGCTTAACTAAACGTTCATGTTCAGACTGTAATGCAGTGGCATTCAGGTTACGTGCATTTGAGAGTTCCGCAATAGTTTGCTCATATTTATGAGCTTGCTCTAACGAACGGCTTTCGGTCAGGCTAAGTTCACTTTCCAACTGTGCTTTTTCTAATTTCAAAGCTTCCAGCATTGTATCTTTTTCAAACGTAATTTTATTCTTCTCATTACTGGTCTCCTTTAACTGATGCTTAAGTTCTTCACATGCTATTTGAAGCTTTTCCTTTTCTAGCTGTAGATTCAAAATAGATTTCTCCAAATCTGTATTTATTTGTTGATTTTCTGAAATTTGCTCATTCAGCTTTGAAATTTCAACTTCCCTCTCTTTGGTTGAAATATCTTGATGGCTAGTGTTAGTCCCTTGATTTACCTTGGTTAGCTCATTCTGGAGTAATGAATGTTCTTCTTCTCTCTGTATTAGTTTTTTCTTTAATTCCACTATCTCCTGTTTGTTTTTGGAATTACAGTTCTGGGATGTTTTAAGCTGTTCTTTTAGTTCCTTTATTTTATTCTCTAGCTCCCGTTTAGTAATATGCAAATCGTTAAGCGCAAATGTACACTGATTTAATTTCTCTCTTAGGGCTTCTAGCTCCTTGTTCATTTCTAGCTTCACAGATTCCAACTTTGATGTTTTCCTTTGTTCAGATTCCAGGTCACATTTTAGCTGGTTTATAGCATTAGCAGCTTCTGCATTCTGCTTTGCCAGCTGCTCTTTCAGTTTAATCATATGCTAAAAGAAAAACAAACCAGCATTTAAAAGTGAAAAAAATCTGATTTATGAAATGAACACTTTGCAAGCTTAAAAATGCCGTATAAATTTCATTTTATACCAATGAATTTCAGAATAATGCATTAAAATACTTGTTTTTATTTTTATAAATGTTTTTGTTTTATTACATGCTATATCTTCTAGATTAATAAATTTACGTACTTAGATGTGAACTTTATACTTCATTTCACAAATGTCCAAAGTTCCAGGACTATTCACAGCACCCACGCATTTTACTACTCTCCTGTGATTAGGCCCATTTACCCCCTGGCTTAGCAGATGAGAAGCAAGCTGAAGCATAGTACTTCCTACCTTCCAGGGAAAACCCAAGGGCCCCCACCCCTCACGCCTAAGGCAGTGTACAACTACAATTCCCTTCCTCAACTCCCTCCCCTGATGTCCTTACCTAGCAGCACACTAGCATCACCTCTTTCTCATCAGCTGAAATTCACAATGCCCATTACCTTGCATTCTGCTGCTGCTGCTGCTGCTCCTCCTTTCAATCCAATCACAATGCCATAAAGACAAAGGGGAAGCAAGTGGTGGACAGAAGAACAATGATGACCCTCTACTGGGGGGGATCTCCCAAATTTTCAGCATGAGGGCCACATCATATATAAAGGCATTTAAATGGTGACCCCAGTATCCACGGGTGGCTCTGAAACAAAACCCCAGCAGGTACCGAGGTAGTACTGTACCCCCCTCAGCAGATTGCTATGGGCTGACTGCACCACCTGCCAAGGGCCAGATAAAAATCTTCGGGAGAGCCAATTTGACCCTTGGGTCAGGGTTTGGAAACCCTTGGCCTAGAGCATCCCAGAAGATGAAGGCAAAGCCAGATATTGGCAGGGTGGAAGTGGTAGGCAGGGCACTCTCCCTACCATTCCACTGCCTCAGGGCTGCTGCACCAGACTCCATCAGTGAGCCTCCTATCTTCTGTGCTCTAATCACTACCATGAACAGCACAACAGAACAAGATCATTTAAAAAATACAAGTATTTTGAAAAAATATACTTAAATTACTCTGAGGTACCTATCCTGACCATTTAAAGCAAAAGAAGGCAGTGTCAATTTACATAGTGTTGGAAGTTGAACTGCAAGCACTGCTTCATGTCTGCTGTGTGCATAACTGTCCCTTTTCTGCCCTAAAGGGTCAGCAGCTCTTCCAAAACAAGGAAAAGTTAAGTGCTGTGCATCTTACCACTACATTGTGGTTCTGGGTAAGTGCACAGAGGCTGCATGACCGGGGACGGTGGGGGGAAGAGAGAGAGAGAGAGAGACAGAGAGAGAGAGAGAACGAACACACACAGTGACATAGCTTTGGGAGAAAGAGATAGCCAATCCCAAATTATTAATGGTAAATGTTTCTTCAGAGTAACAAAATCTAGTATAAACATATATTAATTTGTGCTCTACATTGTTCCAAGCCAGTGGCTTGTTAAATCAAGTTACAAAGAACTGCTTGTCAAACACAGTATTCTGTGTCACCTGAAAGGAATGTGTGAACCTGAAATGAAGATTTTTGAAATTTACTTGCTTATTATAGACTGAAATGCAGATTAATATGTCTTAAAAATACTCAACTTTGAACAAAATCCCTTGATTAATATTATTTCTCCTTGGAATAAAAACATTTAATTGATAAGCAATTCTTAGAAGCAGACTAGTCAATGATAAACTAGTATTAAATACGATTAATGACAAACGTTCTCATACACACTGAAATACACACTTTGGGATTACATACTGTTTGTCCCATGTAACTAATTCACTAATGTTACCTGTGTAGCTTCTTGATTTTGCTTGTCCAGTTCTTCCAGTTCTGTTATTAAAGTTTCTTTTTCAGCAATGCTTTTATTAAATTCATATTGTTTCTTTTCCAAATCTTGTCTTAACTGATTTAATTCTACATTCTGTCCTTGGCTGGATATACACATAGTATTTTCACACTCAGGTTGTACATTTGAAACTTCTTTCTGAAATCCTTCCTTAATTTAGACAGAAAAAATACCCTAAATTTAATAGGATAAAATTGATTTAAGTATATTCATTAATATCAACTTGAGATTTAAACAACAGACTTTGCAAAATCATTTGGAAAGGAAATCAGTTTGTTGAGAACTCAAAATTAGTGAATTAACCAGCAGAACTGCTAGTTAGTCTAATGGAAAGTCAAACTATAATTCCAAAGGAAGTAGGCATTATATTTGTCCTTTTTGTTTGGCTTCCTAACTACTGCACCTAAATGTCTTTGCACATGTTTCATATTATATAGACCATAATGATAAAAGAGCACAGGGGTCATGGACAAAGTACTGAACAAGGGTGTCACATCTAAGGACGAAGGCATCATTCCCATCTGGAGAAGGAGGAATGCTAGCGAAATGTCATTTCCTTCAGGGAGGAAGTAGTGCCTTTTTCTAAGGAGCACAAAAGGTTTTTTTCCTACTTTGTACAAAGGCACCGTATGGGGTAGCAGTGGCCCTGAAGTGCATTTCCAAATAATGCATTCAGTCTGTACTAAAAGTTTTCTCAGGCTGCTCACTTAACTAGGAGCAGGCCTCGTTGAGTACCGTGGATTTACTCCTAAATAAACTCGCATAAGACTGAGCTTATAGGTAAATCTATAAGACAGATTTGCTGGTTTTGCATCCCGTTAAAACAGCAGTTTTCAAACTTTCAAAAAGAGACTGAACTGCAGTAAGTGGGTGTTAGAGCTCAGGTATTTTACAGTTTAGTATGCATTAAAGACACTGTGATGCTATGCTTTCTCCTGTTGGAACAGTAACAACATATGAGCAGATGCATCCTGCATATAAATAGAAAAGTATAAGTGTTGGCCTACACCCGTGAGGGAAGTTGTAACCTATCTTGTTAGAGGCTCTCTCCTGCTTTTACTAGACCTCTCTTTGGCTACTCTTTTCCTTCTTGTTGTTTGCTGCCTGTGTAACAATGGTTGCAGCTCTCTCTCTCGTTAAAGCTCTTAACAAGAGTCTGCTGTGTGGGGGAATGCTTCAATCCTTCACATCTGCTACTATTTCCATTGTAGCCAATAGGGGTCTGTATACACCTTCTGCTTACTGATGGGAAAAATGGAGCAACCTATTCTTCACAGAAATGAGTTTTTAGGCATCTCCTCCTCAATGGCACGAAAGCAGTGGTGGGTAACCTGCATGGTTCCTTTTTATAGCACAGAATTTCTAATTAGAGGTCAAAGAATCACAGTTTCTGCAGCCTCCTGAAGGCAAAGAGGAATTAAGAAAGTGTGATAGGAAATGTTTCCAAGGCAGCTCTATGTGCACACAAAGCTATCAACCTTAAATACCTTGCTTCAACATGGGCCTCAGAGTCCATGAGCTGTCTGCCCCCAAGCTTAAGATAAGAGAACACGTCAGTATTGAAGCTGTCCCTAGGTTTAGTTACCCTTTGGCATCTTTGGAGAGTTTTCTTTACTTTGGAAAACTAACTGTAGCAAAAGTTAGAACTCCTGCTCTAAAGTTGATTCCCAGTAAGGATCAGCAGCAATGCATCTTAACTTCTATTCATATGTACAAAAATAAACATTGTAAGCCACCTTGGGCAGAGGGTAAAGGCAGGATCTAAAATGTTAGATAAATAACGTAGTTTGTGCGTCAACCATCTCTAAGCAATAAAAATAACTTTTAACCAAAGGTCTGAAGGTTAAATTTCATGAAAGAAAACCAAAAGGTAAACAGCTAAAGTACACAACACCATTTTGAGAAAAAAATAGGTTCTCTAGGTTTTGGGTTTATTAGGACCGCTATGAATGTTTTTTTAGTAATCTATTTACCTGGTCTGATCTTTTAAGTCTTATTATTTCATTTTCTGCATCTGTAAAAACAATGAAAAAACAGTTATTTCTTCCAGTGGTAGTAGAGTAGGTTTCAAAGGCAAGAAATACACAGGTAGCACAAAAGGCAGCAATTCTAAACATAATGAAAACACTATTTTCTAAATACAGTTGTGCCTCGGCTTCACAGGAGTTACTTTCCTGGAACCCCAGCAGACAATGAAATCCATGGGTCAGGCGTCCAGACCCTCCAAACACAACAGGGGCTGTGCTTCTGTTGCATCTGGTGAGTTATATCTGGGGAGGTTGTATGTGGCTTCTCTGGGCCTCAGAATGCCAAAGGCATAAAAGCATCAAATCAGGATTTTATTTTATTTTTTGCTTTTGGAAGGCATTCTGAGATCTCTGCGACCAGAGCAGCGCTCTAGTCCCATCCAGAAGTAGAGGTCTGGCCTCAACCGTGGGTTCCGAACCCACTGTTAGTTAAACTTGTGGGCATGAAGGCAGGACCCGTACATGCCATTTTCATCTTCATAGTAACAAGGAACCAACACTCTCAACTGAAGTAAATGATGGCTGAATATAGAAGATTAGTTTATCATGGGGGAAGATGTGTGACAGTTTTCCTATTTTTCAAATGAGTGTTAAAGTGCAGCACTGCAGGCTGCTGAGGCAAGTTTTGAACTATTTCTCATGGGCTTAAAATTTATTCATATTGATAATGGCATCGTTTCAAACAAGTTAACAAAACATGAAAAATGTGGAAAATAACACAGACAAGCTGTTCCTCAAAAGACAACTCTAGCTGCAAGTTCTGTAGCTTGGGGAACTACTCCATACAATATCACTAGCCACAGAACACCAATACAGATGAACACGCAACCATATGGGAAAGGCCCGAGTCTTTACTACACATAAGAATGTGTAGCAGGAAAAAAAGATTCACACTATGTTTTTGTTAATACAGACAACCAAGAGGCAGAAAAGTGTACTACATGGTAAACCGGTTGTCTGGACTGGCTCCGTTTCTCACGAATGACAGAAATTGTGCAAGGTTTTGCATACTATGAGCATAGCAGCTAAGAAACCTAGCTGCAAATCAGGGTTTTTCCTGTTCAGATCTCACCTGTGCCACGATCTTACTAGGAGCCCAATCCGATGCATGTCGACTCGGAGGCAAGCCTCATTAGAGCCAATGGAGCTTACTCCATTGAGGCTGCAATCCTATACTCACTTTCATGGGAGTAAGCTGCATTGAACACAACAAAACTTACTTCTGAGTAGATATGCACAGAATTGTGCTGTGATTGTGGATAGGATTGCAGCCTAGGTGGCCTTAGGCAAGACTCTCTCAGCTCCATTTGCAATATGGGAACAACATCATGTATAGGGTTGTTTCAAAGAGTTACATCAAGCTAATACATATGAAATACTCTGCACACTTAGAGGGCTTTATAAAATGTTAGGCATGATCAACTTGGCAACCAATACTTTGCCAAATATGAATTTGGCAACCGATACTTTTGTAGTGATGGCAGAGATACCACGTGTGGATCGCCACCTAATGTTGTATGGGTAGCGTTCAGTTTTTTCTCTTTGGGCAGCAACCCCTGCACACCAAAAAATCAGGGGAATCTTTGGAGCAGTACTCCACAGAGCGTGAGGTGATTATGACAAAAGACTGCCAAATCCCACTATATGCAGAAATATTTTGTGTGTTCACAGGCCTTTCTGGAGCCCAGTTTCAGTGACTTCCAAAATATTTTTACATAATAGACACAGCGCAACCCTCAGTTCCCAGAGGCTTCATACCAAGCAGCGCTTGCTGTAGCCGGAGCATTTCTCCCTGTAGTGATTCTGCCTCATACTTAGGGACTTGCGCCTGTGTTTGCAAATTAGCCTGTCCTTCAGAAAGAGAAGCTTGGAGTTTACTGAATTCAGATTTCAGTCTCTCATGGTCCTTTGATACTTGATTTTTTTCCATTTTTACCAACTCAAGTTCTTCTAAGAGAACATTTTTCTCTTCTTCTGCCAATGACAATTTTTGATTTACGCTTTTCATTTTATTCTCCAAGGATAGTGCTGTGGATTCAGATTTATTGCTCTCTAAGTCACCTTCAGATGTAGTGTCAAGACCTGCATAAATTAATAATAATACACTTATAATAGTACACAGTAATAGTACACAGTAATAATAACAGCAACAATAATATTGAGGGCACAATCCTAGCCTGGAGTTAGGCTGGCACAGTTCGGCCAGCACAGCAAAGTTTGCAAAGCACAGCAAAGTTTGGCCAGCACAAGGGTCACCATAAAGCGTGTTTGGACCAGTCTCAGAGTCAGGGAGGATGGCGCATGTCTATGTGCTGGCCTCTCTGACTCCGAGTGTGGGACAAACATACTTTAAGGTGTCCCTTGTGCTGGTCAAACTTTACTGGCTTAACTGTGCCGGCCTACCTCCAGGTTAGGATTGCGCCCTTAATGTTATTAAAATTATTGTTTTAATAAATTATTAAAATTATTATTAAAATATAACATTTCCCCCATAATTATCTAAGCATCAGAAGAAGAAAAAATGATTTTAGACATTCTACCAGTGGGCCCTTTGAATGGAATGAATGTTGGAAAATGGCTTCTGGCATGAGTAGTGAAGCAAAAACAAAGGGAATACCTATTGACTTTCCCTAGTCTTGTGGACAGAAGCCTTTCACTTACAGGACACCCTGGCCTGATTTAGTTTTCTGACACACCCCTGGCCCACAGCCTCAATATCTCCCGCAGGTCAGGTGTACAGCTCCTGATTAGTTTCTTAGCAATACTGGCACTTAAAGCTCTAGTGGGGTTCCTCCACATCCAAAATTCTTACAATGCTATTCTTTCCCAAGTGTTTAGGTTGTAATTCAAGGCCTAATTCACATAATGACTAAAAACTTAGATGCAGTCCTGCCCATCTGTGGGCACACCCTTTCCACTACTAACCAGATTTAAAAAAGTTGACAGTACAGCCTAGAAATTCCTGTTTGCCAGTTGATAATGATTTAACAAGGTATTTGGATGTTTTGTAATATAGGAGTGTCTAAACTTTTACCAAATGAATCTGATAAACTTGCCATAATTCAAGATCCGCCTGTCAGCATCAATTCATGCCCCAGTTTTGATATTACATTTGTAGTATCCTCCAAAGGAGGACAGGGTGGCCTATATAATTATCAATGGGTTTCTGCATTCGAGCGGGTTCTGGGAACTGAATCCTTGCAGATGCTGAGGTACCACCTGTATTTCAGGCTTATTGGAGGAACATTTAAAAATGGATATTTTAAAATAATTTCTGGTTACTCTTTTTAATCCAACATAATTGTAGGTTGCAACGCAACCTGGCTTTAGATATACATGAAGTACAAATCAAAACGTATACAGTAAATTGCTGAAGTTTCTAACTATGAAAAATACTCAAATATTACAGATCACTAATGTTTAAGGACAGAAAGGGTATTTGGCCTCCAAGAGTGCATGAGCCGTCACATCCTGCACTAACTGGAACTTCTGGACATTCTTCAAGGGCAGTCAGACGTAGAGTGCATTGCAGTAGTCAAGTTTCAACTCGGGTATGGCTACAGCCGGCAAACCAGCCTAAACTGGGCAAAGGACCCACTGGCCACCACTGCCTCCTGGGCATCCAGGAGTAGTGGTAGGACCCTATGAGTATCTTTTCTACTGAAGTGCATGACAAGATGCTTTCAGCTGACTGATGCACCTTATGCAAATGCATTAATGCACTGTGAGAAGTGCCACCAACCTACAATTATGATCTACTTGAAATCTGTTTGATATTCTTGACATACAGCAACAACAGGCTTATAAAAAAAAACCCTTTTAAAATTTCCAGTAAAACAATACCCTTCTGTAATTGATCCTCAAGTTCCTCTATTCGTTCTTCATATTCACCCAGTTCTTCTCTATGACGCCGGCTTATCTCTGCTAATTTGTGACGATGTGCATCCTGCAGTACTGAAAGTTCATGCTGATGTTCATCTATTTCTTGACTTAAGTTCTGTTTTAACTCCTAAAATGTAAAGTTATAACACAATGAAGATTCAATACACAGAGCGATTTAAGAACTTTGAAAGTTCTGTTATTCACAGTATTTTCTATTATTCATAACAATACACTGCACAATGTTTTATATAGGACACAGGAAAACTGAATTGTCCAAAATTTTTATATACAGGAATATATACAAAAATTTCAGTACAATTGGGTTTATTTAGAGATTGCAATTTCTTCATCAAACAGAGCCAAACTGCTGTAAAACTCCAGGCAGTCACCACAAACTACCATATATACTTGTGTATAAGTCAAAAAAATATGCCTTAAAATAATTTTTTGACCAAAAAAACTAAGTCAACATACACAGGTTAATATGGTAAATGCAAAGAGTCACATGGTAAGCAGAGCAAGGCCCTATACTTCCGGTGGAGCAAGGCATGTAGCAGAACAGGCTCCTCGCCCCCACGAGCTGCTTATAAAGTGCCACTTCACTGTATACTGCAAGGAAAGACTACTGCAAACAGGTTACTGGGGGAAGGGCTAAAAATGGGGGCTGCCCAACACATCAAAAGGCCTCGCATTGCCAGAGCCAGTAATGCCTCCTTTGCTTCAAAGAGGATAGGTTGTTTGGGGGGGGGGGATTGGGCTGAGAAGCAGGTGAAGGGAAAACACTATGCTGCCTGCAGCAGATAGGGGCATTCTTTACCTGCTTATGAGAAGGCTTGTTCGATTGGTTCCTTCTCAGCTTACCTGATTCTGCTTAGAGCTTTTTGCTTAGTAACAGGGAGGGAGGGGAGGGCTAGCCTCATATCCCAAAACTTCATGTTCTCCTGCTGGGAGCACTTTGTGGAAAAAAAGAAAATTCTGGGAAGGTCCCTGAACAGATCCCTCATGGATACAGAGAGCCTATCATATTTTAAACATTTGTACTCCGACTTTCCCAAAATAATCCAAAAAAGTTTACAAACAAAAACTGAAGCAAGTAAAAGCAACAATAAAAGCAAAAATATTCATAAAAATAAAAGCAAACACAAATGAAAATCACCAACTAACAAAAAGACAGCATATAGTGAATTTTAATGGTGGTGATATAACATTTTGGGGGATTGAATTTTCAACTATCTTTCCTACTACACTGTACAATAATGAGCAGCCCAATCCTGAACCTGGTGGTGCCCAGGCTCTAGCAATGCCAAAATGGCAACTGCCGATCCTGAGCCTGCTGGGATACTGCCAAAAGTCTCCCGGTGGAAGGGAGGATTTGCTCCCTTATTCCTGGGAGACTGCAGCTGGCAGCAAGGGGAGTCCTCAGCTCTGGGTCAGTGTTTGAATGGGGATCTGTGTCAGGTCACCTGGCTCAAGAGGGGGTTCAGGATTTGGTAGCAGAAGCTATTGCTGTCACCACCCCCTCCCAAGCCTTACCCTCCCCTTCCCTTTCTGCCCATTTCCCACTTCCTCAAAATATCTTGCTATTGGCCAGTGCTGGATGAGCGCCAGCTGGCCCTGTGTGTGGCACTGAGGCCCAGCACTGATGGAAGTTGGCCCGGTGCTGGTGCTCCCTCCCGTGGTGCTATGAAAGTGCTTTATGACACTTGGAGCTGGCGGTACAAGCGTACCTCTGGTAATAGAGTCCTCAGGATCAGGGTCTTAACTGAGTCAGTACTGAATGCAAATTGAATATGATTGAAAGGCAAGGTAGATGTTTTAAAATACTACTACTGGCTTTAAAACAAAATAACTTGTGTTCTTCTGACAAACACCTCAAATGGTATAACTTCAACACACCCGTTTCAATGCATCTGAGGAAAAAACTATATTCCAGTTCTAACAGCACTTATTTTCATGCTCACCTTTAATCATAGTGTGTAGATGCTTTGTAATTAATTCTACACAGTTGAGAATTAACTGCAACAGAAAAGTGATTTATCAAGACTTACCTTGATAATATTTTGCAGTCTGCAGATTTCATTCTGATCTGTATTACTTCCCCCTTGTGGTTTGGAAAACTAAAAAGGGAGAAAAAGGAAAACAATTTTTGGTTTGGAAACTGCTGAAAGATCTTCAGCTGTTGAAAAATGGCATGCAGCAGCTACTAAGAACAACTGTAGATTTGTAACACTTAAAAAGCTTATAGTTACCAAATATGTAACAAAGCCAACCAGCAGCACATGGTAAAGGAACTGGAAAAAGAGATCTACAAAATCAGTGCGGCCCAGCAAATAGAAAAGAGAATCTACATTCAGATCATAGCCAAGACATCAAATGTCCTCAGACAAGTGAACATTTCCCAGCCAAGGATCTACCCTGCAAATTATTACTATTTAATATTGATAATTAAAATTATTAATATTTGTATATCACTTTTCAATACACGTCATAAAGTGGTTTACACCACAAAATAAATGAAAGGAGATAAGTGGGAAAACATTGCACATTACACTTTAAAAAAGCATTTTGCTTTTGAATGTATGTTTTCTACCCGGTTTTAAAAATGAAAACCACTAAAATATCTCTACACAGAGAGACAAACAATGGGAAAAGTTAAGAACAAAGCTCACTAATGCCTGACTATGTGTCTGCCCCTAGTGTAGGCTATTGAATGACTTCAATAAAAAATTAATCACAAAATAAATAATCCAAGAAATGCATTATAAATTCAGTGTACTGGTCATACAGTGACCCACCTGTGCAATTTTCTTCCAGTGGTCAACTTCAGATTCAAGTCGAGAAACTTCATTAGATAATCTGTTTATTTCTTGCTGGGACCAGATTACATCTCCGAAGTCCATATCATCTCCTTGAAAACTGGAAGAACTGTGTCTAACCACAGGAACAAAGGAAGCTGATGTAGTGGTTGATGGCAAGACATCCGCTCCGAACTTTGCTGACTGAGCAGCCGACTGCATTTTCTGCAATTGTTCCTGTAACGCATTCTGCCTACCTTTAAGATGACTGATTTCCACCTAAAAATATATGGAAAACAGTAGTTAGGAAGTAATCTCAGAAGGTAATCATACCTTACAAATTGATTATAACACAACTACTAAAAGCATTCTCATCTAACACACAAGGGCAAAGGGACTTTGGTAATTGTATTGTGGGGCTTTTTTATCCACAGGGTTCTGTTCCTAACCGTTGGCTGCAGTGCTGGGACTCAGAAGGGGGGACTTCCCCCCACCTGAGGCCTTTTAAAGCATTACAAGGACTGGGGAAGCCCCGGAGGCCTTCTCCAGCCTTCATAATGCCTTAGACGGCATTTAAAACACAAATTCCTGTTTCCCCAGAAAATCAGAAGTTGCATTTTTAATGCCAAAACAGCCATTATGAAGCCTGCCAAGGCTATCCCTGGCCTTGGTGAGCCTCAGAAGAGCCCCAAGAGGCGAATTGGGATAATTAAAAAAGGGATTGAGAATAAAACAGCCAATATTATGCCACTGTATAAATTGATGGTAAGGCCACATCTGGAGTACTGTGTACAGTTCTGGTTGCCACACCTTAAAAAAGATATAGGGGAACTAGAGAAGGTGCAGAAGAGATCAACCGAAATGATTACAGGGCTGGGGCACCTCCCATATGAGGAAAGGGGCTCTTCAGCCTAGAAAAAAGGCGCCTGAAGGGGGGACTTGATTGAGACATACAAAATTATGCACAGGATGGATAAAATGGATAGAGGGAGGTTCTTTTCCCTCTCTCACAATACCAGAACCAGGAGACATCCACTAAAATTGATGTGTGGGGAGAGTGAGAACAGATAAAAGGAAATACTTTTTTACCCAGCGTGTAATTAATCTGTGGAACTCCTTACCACAGGAGGTGGTGATGGCATCTGGCCTAGATGCTTTTAAAAGGGGACTGGACAGATTTCTGGAGGAAAAGTCCATCGCAGGCTACAGGCCATGATGGTTAGTGCTACCTCCTTACTTTAGAGTTAGGCTACCTCGGAATGCCAGATGCAGGGGAGTGGCAACGAAATGCACATATCTAGTTGTCTTGTGTGTTCCCCAAGGCATCTGGTGGGCTGCTGCAAGATGCAAGACGCTGGACTAGATGGGCCTTTGGCCTGATCCAGTGGGGCTCTTCTTATGACCGGAGCTGTGCTCCGGTCACCCTTGGAATCCTCAGGTTGAGCCCAATTTGACTAAATACAGGTCCAGGATAAGCCACAGATGATTAGGCTCAGCCTGTAATAAAGAAGGAAATACAGGGACAGACCCTTCGGTCCAACATACTCTAACAGTGTGCTCTGTGTGGATGGTTCTCTGCACAAAGTACCAAATACTGTAACTATTTCTAAAAAAACTGCAGGAAGTTGTACATATACAACTTAACTTTCCTTATGACACACCTGTACCACATACATTTGCTACTGCCATTGGGTTAGTTTGTCATGACAAAGCACAACTGAAATGAGTTAACTTCTCCTGACAATAAGCAAGAAAAGCAAGCACTTTAAGAGTGGCCAAAAGCACCAACTCCTCCCTAATTCAGCTGCCTCCAAAACACAGGGAGTTCAGTAAAAAAACAAACCCTTCCCCCTTGTTGGGCGTCCCTCCGCCCATTGCAGGCAGTGATGGGACGGCTGCGACGGGGTGGAGGAAGGCCCCGGCTGTGTGCGTACCTATCAGGACAACTCCGGCAGCGCAGGCTCGGGCCTCCCAGAGTGGGGTGAACCCTCGCTCTGGGAGGCATCAGGGCGCCATGCAGTGACCACCGCCCTCAGGGCCAATGCCGCCCAACCTCCCCTTTGCCAGAGTTTGGGCCCGGCGATCGACCCCCTTTACCCGGGTGGTCAGAGGGGGGCGAAGATTGGATAGCCTGCCCGTCCCCCGGGTTGGGCCCGAGCCCAGACGCTCATCCCGGGGTGACTGACAGCCCTGGCTTGGAGGAGGAGCCAGGAAGGGGGGAGAGGTACTATAAAGCCCCAGCGTGCCAATGATGAAGGCAGGCCAGGCTTAGGCCAGTGGCTGCTACAGCGTATCTGCTTGCCCTTATATTAACTTGAGCCAGGGCGGAAAGCTAGGTCAGGGTGGAGCAACCCCCAGCCTCCAACTCTGATGCTGAGCCTCTGAGGCACACTCTAGTCCAGGAGGAACGCCTCAACCTTTGGCAGCGGAAGGGCCGTCCAGCTGACGTTCCCTCAGGGCGGTGCCTCTGGCCAGCACCTCCAGCCGGCCCAACCCCAACACCCCTTAACGCCAACGTTCTCTCTATCTCAAAAAAGATTAAACTCAGAAGAAGATGTTGTCTCATAGCTTTGCATCTAGCATCCTCTCTTTCAGCTAGGTAGAGCCAAAACTGGAAATAAATAAATAGTTATAAATAGCTGTTAAACCATCTACCCAACCTGAGCTAGTGAAAGGGAATTCCCCCGATTTAAGGAATGCCTTCCTCTACTTGGAAACAAGAGTACATTAATCATTATTAAATTCAATGGGATGTAGGAATCTTGATTTTCTTAACAGACAACCTATTATTGCCTGTTATCCAAAAGTGCCTTGTACGAGTACAGGTTGATTATCCCTTATCTGTTTGGGATGGGCTACCTGGGATGGAAAAATGTCTGGATTTTTCTGGATTTTCAAATAATTGCATTAAATATAATCAGAAATGCGTCCTCTTGCTCACTATTACCCATTTGGGTGTCTGATAACCTCTTTGACATTTTTCAGCAATATCAGGATAGGCACACATCACACAGCCTGTTTGTGGGAATGAGCACAAGTCCTTCTTTCTAAAAAGCCTTGGACAAAGACGTCTGGATTTTGGAATAGTCTGGATTTTGGATGGCTGTACTTTGGATGTCTGTACAAAGGCACTACCACCCACACATGGCAGTGCCCCATTTTCTGCTAATTCCCACTTCAGGTACCCCATTCTACATTGGTTTGGAGGAACTCTCCACCTTCAAAAGTGAATGAAACTAAGCTCCTTTGCATTTTAGCAGATAACATATTTAGCAATCCAAGACAAATAACATGGAAAGAAGACTGCAAACACAGATACTACATAATTCGCATGAAGCACATTTCAATGGAAAAAAAATTGAATAACTCATAACAACCTTAGGTTTTCATTTCCTAATACAAGATACAGATAGAACGAATAAATAACATGTTCTGTGTCACTTGTACCTCTTTCTGCTGTAGCTGATTCCGATATTCTACTGATAGTTGCTTTATTTGAAGCTCTGCTGTTTCAAGCTTTTCTTCCAGATCATTACAAACTTTCTTCAACCTCTCATTCTAAGGAAAAAGATGAATGACACTTCAAATAAAAAATCCAAAATACAATGCAATAATATACTGATAATCAATCAATCAATCAGGTACTTATATACCTCTTTTCAACATGAAATTCACAAAGCGGTTTACAGGCAAATAGTACATAAGAACATAAGAACATAAGAAGAGCCCTGCTGGATCAGGCCAAAGGCCCATCTAGTCCAGCTTCCTGTATCTCACAGCGGCCCACCAGGTGCCCCAGGGAGGCATGAAACAACAAGATCCTGTTGCATCCTGTTGCCACTCCCTTGCACCCGGTACCAGTAGCCCACCACCTTTGTAAGGAGGTTGCACAATCCATCATTGCCTATAGCCCATGATGGACCTTTCCTCCAGAAATCTGTCCAATCCCCTCTTAAAGGCATCAAGACCAGATGCCATCACCACCTCCTGTGGCAAGGAGTTCCACAGATTAACTACCCGGTGGGTAAAAAAGTACTTCCTTTTATCTGTTTTAACTCTCCCAACCCTCAGCTTTAGTGGATGCCCCCTGGTTCTGGTGTTTTGAGAGAGGGAAAAGAACATCCCTCTATCGACTTTATCCCTTCCATGCATAATTTTGTATGTCTCAATCATGTCCCCCCTCAGGCGCCTTTTTTCTAGACTGAAGAGCCCCAAACGCTGCAGTCTTTTTTCATAAGGGAGGTGCCCCAGCCCCGTAATCATTTTTGTCGCTCTCTTCTGCACCTTTTCCAACTCCACTATGTCCTTTTTAAGATGCGGCGACCAGAACTGGACACAATATTCCAGGTGTGGCCTTACCATTGATTTGTACAATGGCATGATAATATTGGCTGTTTTATTCTCAACCCCTTTTTTAATGACCCCAAGCATGGAATTGGCCTTCTTAATTGCTGACGCACACTGGGTCGATACCTTCATTGAATTGTCCACCAGCACCCCAAGATCTCTCTCCTGAGCTGTCACAGACAGCTCAGAACCCATTAGCCTATAGGTAAAGTTTTGGTTTTGGGCCCCAACGTGCATCACTTTACATTTGTCTATGTTGAAACGCATCTGCCATTTGGCTGCCCATTCCCCCAACTGGGAGAGATCCTTCTGGAGCTCTTCACAATCGTCTCTGGTTTTTACCACCCGGAAAAGTTTTGTGTCATCCGCAAACTTGGCCACCTCGCTGCTTATCCCTGTCTCCAGGTCATTTATGAATAAGTTGAAAAGCACGGGCCCCAAGACAGATCCCTGGGGCACTCCGCTTTTCACCTCTCTCCATTCTGAAAATTGCCCATTGACCCCCACTCTCTGTTTCCTGGCCCTCAACCAATTCTGGATCCATAAGAGGACCTGCCCTCTTATTCCCTGACTGTGAAGTTTCTTCAGCAGTCTTTGGTGGGGGACCGTGCCTTCTGAAAATCCAGGTATATGATATCCACAGGTTCACCCACATCCACGTGCCTATTGACCTTTTCAAAGAATTCCAAAAGGTTTGTGAGGCAAGACTTACCCTTACAGAAGCCATGCTGACTTTCCTTTAGCAGTACTTGTTCCTCTACATGTTTTAGGATTTTATCTTTGATGAGGCTTTCCACCATCTTACCCGGAACAGACGTTAGGCTGACAGGCCTGTAGTTTCCAGGGTCCCCCCTTCTCCCTTTTTTAAAGATTGGCATGACATTGGCTATCCTCCAATCCTCTGGTACCGTGGCCGTTTGAAGGGACAAGTTGCATACTCTAGTTAAGAGGTCAGCAACTTCGTTCTTTAGTTCCTTAATTACTCTTGGGTGTATACCATCTGGGCCTGGTGACTTATTTATATGTAGTTTATCAATTTGATCTATTAGTAATAATAATAAAGTTAAATGGCTCCCTGTCCCAAAGGGCTCACAATCTAAAAAAAAGGCAGACCACCAGCAACAGCCACTAGAAAGACTGCGCAGGGGTGAAGAGGGACAATTACTCTTCCCCTGCTAAATATGAGAGGAACACCACTTGAAAAAGTGCCTCTTGCCCAATTAGCAGGGGTAATATGTCAAGGAGTCGAGGAGTCCAAACTAAAGGCTGTTTTCAAACCTTTACGTGTGCAAATATTTTTTCTTATATCCTTCTTATACTGGAATGATATTTTGGTCCATTGTTTTGTATCATACTGCTATGTATTACTTTATGTAATTTATGTATTAACCTAATATAATAAAGGTTTGTATTGTATTGTGCAAGAAGGGAAAAGCAGCAATTTTTGTCAATTCCCTCTTCCTTCTCCAGCTTGCATGTAATATTGTATCTGTGTCCCCAAAATCTTCAGAAGTGAATTTTTGTGCATCCAGGGACTGAAAAGTAAAGTGCAAATCATTGGGGAGGGGGAAACACCCCTCTTGCACGAGAGTAAGATAAAACTCATGCAAGAGAAGGCTTTGAGTTTACAACCCTCATACAGAATTATGCGTTCCAGGAAATTTTTACTTTTTCAGACTAAATTCTGTAATCTCTTACCTCTGATCTCAGTGCTGCATGAGTATTTTCTATACCCCTCAGGCTAGAGTTAGATACAGGGAAATCTGTTGCAGCACCTGAAGAGAGTGGAAAGAGGACACATATTATACAAACCCAAAATTATACAACAGAATACCAATCTGAATATATTTTGTACTAATAAATTAAGAAATTACAATCCAAGATAAATATTGGTGACTCCCGCTACAAAGGCTGCTGCTGCTCAAGGCAGCTACTGAAGGTCAGCGGCCCTTAGAGTAGCCAACTGTGGCAAAAGTTAGGGTTAGGACAGTTGAGTATCTGCCCGGCCTTCATTGAATATCAGAATATCTATCCAGCAGAAAGTTAGACTGCACTGCTGGATCAGCAGGCAAATCAGGTTGTCGTCATCCCCATATGCCTCTGTTTATTCTAGGGATGCTTTAGGTAACCAGCTGAGAGGATTTTCAGGATGGTCACCTGGAACATTAGATGTGAGACAGGACCCAACCACCTCCAAAGTGAACATTTGCTCCATTTTTAGGAGCATCTTTTTCAAGAAGTACAGTATTTCTCTGGCTCTTCCATGGGAGGCAGAACCAAGGGGGGTTGCTTCTTTGAACTATCACTTAAGGTCAGTGTGAACAGGTACTGTACTTTTACTAGTGTGAGCAAAGTACTTTTACTTTGCCCAGAGAGCATTACAGTAGTCCAGCCAGCAACTGAACTGATGGAAAGCTGTCAACTTCAGATAAAACACAGTTGTAAATCAGATAAAACTAGTAAAAGCCACTTATGCATAAAAAGGCTGTAGCTGCATCTGCTCTTTCTGGGAGACAACATAGCAGTCCAGAACAGATTGTTCTCCTGTTACAATGCCTGACTGATAGTACTTTCATTTTGTCGAAATTAATCTTAAACAACTCATTCTGAAAACCTGGTAGTGCAGTGGTTCTCAACTTTGACATAAGTGGTTTACAACCTTGACACAAGGAAAATAACTACATAGCCTCCCCCCCCCGCCCCATCCAGTGTGTCATCATTCCATATTTTCAATGATGGCTGTACTAAGCGCTATGCGACACAAAACTGGCTCACAACTAGAGATGTAAAATTTCTGGAAATTTTGAAGCTTGGAAAACAACCCTGTTTTTTCCCCTTTTGGGGGGGGGACAGAAATTTTCAGAAAAATTAAAAAAAATGCTACATCAGCACTTTTTTTTCCTTTTCCAGATTGAAAGTCATTCTGTTACTTTAGCAACATAAAATATGACTATGGACAATTTGACTTGGAATAAAATTATCACAACTAGCATATTAAAAATATAGTGTATCCAAATAATTATTACAAACATAATTTATTTTTTATAATATGTATTTGTAATTGTAACAAATGGAGCAACAGTCTCCTGAACTGTTTACTAGTTTATGTGGAACAGACAAAAAACCTCCACATAACAATTTTTAAAAATCCAGAAGTAACAATTATTCATATTTCCTCTCCACAGTATTAAATAAACAAAAACCCATTCTCATAAAAAGAATTGAAAAGGGGAAGTGTATAGAAGGGAGTGGGACTAAGTTTCAATGAATGGGCATGAAATTTAATCAGAATCATTTTCTGAGCTGTAATTGTCAGTATCAGTTTCAGTCTCTGCTTCTGCAGCTATTCTGTTGTGTCTGTCATTATCACAGTTATTATGGATTTCTAAAAAGATTTGCCCGGATTGAAACAAGCTTCTCTACCCTTTCACATGTCAGTTTATTTCTTGACTTAGTGTGTTTCCAATCATATAGCCGATTCTTTCACATGCTGCAGAGGATGGAGGAGTCTGAAGCAGATGAGAAGCAAGAGGAGTCAGAGGCTGTGTCAGAGATGTAAAATTTCCAGAAATTTTGAAGCTCGGGGGGGGGGAACCCAGTTTTTGCATTGGAGAGTTCAGTTTATAACCTAGGACTTGCTTGTCCTCAGTGCACATAAATTAGAATAATCTGATACCATACATATTTTTAGAAATTATTTAGAAACTATTTGAACACCTTGTCTTAAAATATTTTATTCATCATGTTAAAATATTTCATAATCAATTTTTTCTTTCTTCAATTTTTCGGGAAAAAAATGCTTCAGGAAAAAACGGAAAACCAGTTTTTTTCTGGGTTTTTCAGGGCCTTCACATCTCTACTCACAGTCTGAGAAACACTGTGATAGTCAATAGAGTCACGACAAATTCTAAATGGAGACATATTTACTGAAAATGATTGTATACTCCTAAAGAGGACATATTCTACATGTTCTTATAGGAAAACACCTGAAGTTTTGTGTGTGTGTCACAGTGCTCTACCGGAAGAACAGATCATCACTGGAACTCCACTGTTTTACACTAAAATTGGTCAGCGACCTTGTAAAACTTTGCCACAACATTTGAACTTTGCCTTCTGAGTGTACAGACTAAGGCAATCTTGCATTTTTTACATGACGTCTGTTCCACACAAACAGCTCCCTGCCAGAAACTGAAGTGATAAACACAACAATCTATAATTAAATTTATTGTAGTGAATACAGACTAAAAAATTTACACCTGAGCTGGTTCCTCATTGTAGCAGTGACATTGGGGAGGGGGGAGGGGGTTTGCCAGATTCGGCATTTGCTGAGGATCCACAGCAATCAGAGGCCCAGGCTGACCCCTGAACCCTCAATACTAATGGCAGTAGTGGCGTCCAATGCCCCATCAGGGGAAGGGGGCCAAGTGGAGGGCTTTGTGCCAGGGCCTTCAGCAGTCCAGCCCTGACTCTCAGGCACGTTAGGAAAGAAAATTCTTTAACAGTTAACGCAGAAAGTGAGACAAGGGAAACAAACTGTTGGAACAGGTCTAAAACACATGACTGAAATATTATTTCAGCATTACTCCACACCCTAACAATTGCGACACCAGTATGACTTAGAGCACAATCCTAACCTGGCGTTAGGCTGGCGGAGTTAGGCCAGCTCAAGGGACACTGTAAAGTATGTTTGAACCACTCTCTGAGTCAGAGAGGCCAGCACACAGATGTATGCCATCCTCACCGACTCAAGAGAGTGGTCCAAATGGGCTTCACGGTGGCCCTTTTGCCTGACAAACTTTGCTGGCCTAACTGTACCGGCCTAACTACAGGTTAGGATTGTGTCCTTAGTAAGTTAGATGTTAGAGCCACGAAGACATCAGCCTTGTTAATGGTTGGTCTACACTAGGCAAATTTCGTGCAAAGGATCCACAAGAAAATAACTCTTCTTTTTAATTATTTATTTTTCACATTTTTATATCACCCTTCCTCAAAGGGGTATACATAGTCTCTCTCATCAGGAAGATGAGATCAGGAAGATCAATCCTGTGAGTTAGGTGAGGCTGAGGCAGCAACTGGTCCAAAGTCATCCAGGAAGCCTCATGGATGGGCAGGGATTAGAACCAGAATCTTCCAGGTCACAGTCCAACTCCCAAACCACTACACCACCCTAGCTCTCATTGTGTACAGTTTTGGCCACCACCTCATGGAGGATATTGTAGAGCTGGAAACGGTGAAAAAGAGGATAACCAAAATGATCAAAGGGCTCCCTTGCTCCTCCTTTTGGAAAGTGGTGATTTTGCATATCTCAGTTCTCAGAGAGAAATGAAATAGCTGCTACTCAGCAACTTGCAATCCAGAAGTAATTGATGGTGATGTCATCACATCACTGCCAATTACTTCCATGTCTACGCGCTCAGGGGCAGGGGTGATGCCCTGAGTCTCCGATCTGGAAATGATCCTGGCATGCCTCACATTTCCTCCTTTGAGTCAAAGCTCCATGTGGAAGGAAGTGCCAGGTAAGAGGGGGCAGAGCTATGTGCTTATGGCTTCATCTGGCCCTGTGCTACCTCCATTAGGTGCAGGAAAGTAGTGGTGATAGATAAGTATGCCTTTCTCTTCTGTTTGTCGGCTTCCCAGAAGCAGCTGGTGGGCCACTGTGGGAAACAAAATGTTGGACTGGATGAGCCTTTAATCTGAACCAAGAGGGCATTTCTTATGTTCAAAGTGCATAGTCATTCCAAGAATGCATATCTTAGATTTTGTCAGTGACAATAATATTCTCCTTCAACCAACAGTTTCACCAGTCATAAATCTGTTTTTCTTTTAAGTAGTTCTTAAAATCATATCTCAGTTTCTACCATGTTTCAATGAGAAGTTTAGACTCTCACTACACGACACTTGATCTTAGTCAAAAGGCTGAGAGAAGCGACCTCACTTATTCCATTTATCTTGCTCCAGGGAAGCACTGCCAACACCAATTCCACTTGTGATACAGATAGTTAATATTGGTCAAAGTAATCTACAGCAATTTTGACAGCTCACCTATGAATGGTAGTGGGAACACTCAGTTATCTTTCCAGAACACTCAGTTATATCATATGACTAAAAACAGCCAAAGATCTCTAGTGATCACTTCTAATAATCAGTAAACATTCCTCCACACGATTCCTGCATAAATGCTACTTTATAGAAAAAAATTAACCAAATTAATCTTATGGTTTCTTCCAATGGGAAGCAACAGTCCACCGGGGCCTCTCATTGTACATACATATTACAAAACAGATATACTGTACGTGCTTTGTTTACTAATGAAACTCTGCCATACATCAATGCCTATTATATTAGGACCAGCCAAAAAGTAAAACAGTAACAGTGTGCTATCAAATCCTAAACAATTCTTCATAAAGCAGGTAGATGCAAAAAGAGGAGTGAAGGGGACATGTTGTAGAACCCCCAACAATCGGCAGCTTGTAGAATCTAAATGTAGAGAGTAGGGCTAGGCAATCTATGGCCCGTGGGCTGGATCTGGCCCACCACCCAAAAAAATATAAACACCTGGCCCATGATGGTCCTAAAAAAGAATTATAGTTTGTAATTCTATCTCTGTAAGGCTTATAGTATAAGCAGACTAAGGGCAGAAACTTTCTTTGAACTTCATTTTCTGTCTAGGCATGCCTCTCTCCACAGCATGTCCATCTCTTTTTTCTTAGCTCTGTGGCCTTATTCAGAGGTTTGCGCATGTGTATCCAATGCTCATGCATTCTTGCTATTGATGAACCTGATATCTGGCTCCTATGCAGAGAAAGGGTGCCAACACCTGCTTTCGAGGGTTTTTTTTACAAAAAGTATCAGCCTCTGAAAAGTGCACGTTTCAGTACTCGCATAGTACTTGGAGAAAGAAAGCAAAAAAATTGGTTGGACCTCCATTTCTGGAACTATAAAGGGTGTAAACTATATCAGCCCAGTCTCCAGCACTAACTTGAAACTCCATGGCAAAGATCAAGGAAAAGCAATGCAAAAATGTAATTTTATATTGTCAAAGCAGAAGATACATGTCAAGTGTGGTTTAAGATCCAATGAAAGTAAATGTAATGCCTCAGATAGGAGGGCATTTCAACAGTAAACTCATCTTGGTTCAAAAGCCTCTCTCTTAAGAGGCCAATTACAGAATTATCAAAATTGTTAGTGGCCATGTTGGTTATCCAAGTGAACTTAACAGACTTTATATTTCAAAAAATTGGTGTGTGTGTGCGTATGTGTGTGTATCAGAGTCAATGTTTTTTCCCACTTCCACCATGCAAGCAGCCCTGTGCAACTGTGGATTGAAACCATCTCTCAATGTCTGACACAAATCTGTAAAACAACAAACACCCTAAACTCCATTTTTAGATTTTACAATATGTACTGCCTTTACTCCCTCTATCCTTTGCTTGATGAAGAGTTGTGTAGAATTTAACATCGTTTATAAACATTTATAAACGATTATAAAATATATATTTTGGGGTGGTTTCTTTTTGTGATCCTAGAACAGGCACTATTCTACTTTGCTGTTGATTTTTCTTCCAAAGGACCACCACCACTTATGATTTTATCCTACATGGAAAAGGATTACCCATTACTATTACCACATAGGAAAAACACAAGTGTGAAGCACCCCAGAGATGAAGGAAGACTAACAAAAACTGGTACAGCCTGGATCTTTACTGCATAATAAGTTTGCTGACACCTCTAAAGCACATTATACCAGTGACCACCACAGCACCTTGCACACTTCCATTGACCCGCTGCCCCAAACTGTTCTCCACATGCCTCACAGAACTCCCATCTACTCCTGTTGATTCAATCACTACTCCTATCTTCTCCTATGTTGGGAGAGCATCTGCTATTTTTCCAACCCTTTCTGACACTCTTAAGGCAAAGAGGCTGTTCCTAAAATTCCTCTTTCCTCTATAATTCCTTTTACCTAAAAAAATAAATCCAAGTTTCCAAACAATTGCTCCTCTCCCTTTTGGAAGTCATTGTTCTTGGACCTTGTCTCATTCATATGAGAGAGCTGACACCACCTTTTCCCTCTCTTACCGTCAGGATTCACAATATATTTATAAGGCTGCACTCCTATGCATGCTTTCTTGGGAAAAGGCCCAAGCAGTGGGGCTTGCTTCGGAGGAATCTGATATAGGACTGTATGCGTTAGGGCAGCGCTCTTGGGTTCCCAAACAAACCGGGGAACTTTTGGCCGGCTCTCCTGTCTCCTCCCCTTTGGAGAGCCTCTGCCGGTTGCCGGTTTCCTCCCCCCCCCTTACCTTCTACCTCCTCGGTCCCCTCCAGCAGCATATCCTTGGTGAAGCTGGAGATCTGCCCGGTGAGGGTCGACAGGCTGCCTCCTACCTGGCCCACCAGGGACTGGCCCAGGCCCGCGCCCAGGCCCCCCAACCACGACGCCATCCCTCCTGCTACGGCAGCGGAGGCTTCGGCTGAGAAGGGCCCACCTGCCCTCAGGAAGGCGAGTGGCAGCAGAGGCTACCGCCGAGTCTCCCGAGTGCCGTTTCTCGCACTCAAGCTGGGCCTATCCTCCGGTGGGGCTGCGTGGAAAAGGGAAACTGGCTGCCGGGTGAGTCTTAAAGGGGATCTGCCATGGTGCCCTGCCGGTCTCCTCAGTCAGCTGTGAGGAGTCCTACTTCGGCTGCCACCTCAACGGCCGCCATGACACCTCCTGGGTTACCATAGAGCGTGAACGGGTAGAGTGCCGCCAGACGTGTACCAGAGAAAAGGGCTGGTCGGGATACTGGCTGTGCCGCGCCTGCTCAGCACTCGCCCCGCGGAAGGCGAGTTAAGGGGGCGCCCTTTCCTTTTGCGGGATGCGGGCATTTCGATCCCATTCGCGTTAGCTCCGAACCTTGGCTCCGAAGTATGTTCCGCTGTGTTTGATGGGACTTGCAGAGAATTACAGGCTGCAATGAAAC
Organism: Lerista edwardsae; assembly: GCA_029204185.1. Classification (NCBI taxonomy): domain Eukaryota; kingdom Metazoa; phylum Chordata; class Lepidosauria; order Squamata; family Scincidae; genus Lerista; species Lerista edwardsae. The sequence continues at coordinate 1,460,972 of JAJKFI010000033.1, forward strand.
AGGAGGACCCGACCCGCTGCCAGCCCTGGCAGTGCCTATTGTAGGGGCGGCACCGGGAAAAGACAAGAGCCCAGCGAGGATTGAACTGATGGGTCAGGCACTGCGAAATAAATGTGGGTACCTCAATCTCAGCCTTTCCATGGCCGCATTTCCACCACAGCGTTAATCCACTTTCATTGCATCTATTACTCCGATGCATTCTGGAGGCTGTAGTTGGTTAAGGAACCTGAGAGCCGTTAGAGCTAGCCTTAACGAGCGTCAGGTCCCCCAACTTTGTTATATACACAGAGTTTTGATCCAGGGATTTGACTCTACGGCAATGGCCACTGCAAATGAAGACTGAGGTGGGACAAGATTGAGACGCACAAAATTATGCATGGGATGGATAGAGGGGTGTTCTTTTTCCTCTCTCCCACTACCGGAACCAGGAGACATCCACTAAAATTGAGTTTTGTGAGAGTATAAAAGGAAATACTTTTTTACCCAGTGGATAATTAATCTGTGGAACTCCTTGCCTAGGGGCCTTTAAAAGGGCCTTTTAAAGGCCTAGGGGCATCTGGCCTAGGGGCCTTTAAAAGGGGACAACAGATTTCTGGAGGAAAAGTCTGCCACAGGCTACACGCGGTGATGGGTAGTGCAACCTCCATACTTTAGAAGTAAGCTACAATGCCAGATGCAGGGGAGTGGCAACGAGATGCAAGCATCTTGTTGTCTTGTGTGCTCCCTGAGTCATCTGGTGGGCCACTGAGATACAGGAAGCTGGACTAGATGGGCCTTTGGCTAGATCCAGTGGGGGGCTCTTATGTTCTTTTGCACTGAACCCTAGAGAAGGGGGAAAATGCATCCTTTAAAATCGTTCCGAGACAAATGACCCCCTCCCTTCACCCTGGCTCAAAGTAGAATGAAATGCAGAAGTGATTAAAAGCGCATTCCATTGTTCAGCAAGCCAAGGCAAGGCAAACCAGCCATTTTTATCAGAGACACCTGAAATCTAATCCTCTCTACATCAGTAAGAAATGGCATTTTTAAACAGCAGTTGCAAAGGGATGCATTTTTAACTGCTTTTATTTAACATAGGTTCCAGAAACAGAACCCCTGGGGATGACAAAAGATGACTGTTCAATCCCCACAGAATGCACTGTATTGAAAGTACAGATTAAGCCATCCGTGTTTTTTTCATCTGCGGATCTGGCTCAACACGGGTCCCCCAACCTGCATTGAGCCAGACATGACTCAACTTGACTCCGCCAGAAGTGCGGGGAGCTGTGCTGCCATCACCTCCAGAGGGTCTTCTGAGGCCTCTGGGAGATCTTAGCTCACTTCTGTTTTTTTTGGAAAAACTGGAAATAACATTTTTAGGTCTTAAAAGGACATCTGGTCGAGAGGGTTAGTTGCCGTTATGCCCGAAGATAAGGTCCAAAGGTTGCCAGTCTGAGAACACCAGAAGTTTTCGTGAGCAGCAGGCCTTGAGAACATGACTGATAAGCGCTGAGCTGAGCTGTCTTTAGCTGCCTGCGAGAGAGGAGTTGTGCTGGACCAGCTGTTTCTTTGGTGAGAGCAAAGAAGTAATTTATCAGTAATTTATCGGCAATCGTGCAGCCAGAAAGAAAGACTGGACTATGAAAGTTCCATCTGAATGTAGCCGTTCTTGAAAGATTAGAACCTCTTTGTGATTTGTAAAAACCCCTTGGGGTTTAGAAAAAAGCCTGCATATGTAAACCGCCTTGAATTAAAGTCAAAGGAGCAATCCAATTACCAAGAAAGGCGGTATATAAATACTAGTATTATTACTGATAATAATAAAAGGCCTTCAGAGGGCACAGCTCCCCTCGCATCTATAGGGTTGGGTAATAAATAGTGAAGGCTTGTCCACACCTCCAACATCTGATGCTTCCTCCTCCAGGCTGGCAATCCCTCAACACATGGAAGGTTGCTGCATCAACAATGAGGCCTTTAAGTCCAGCTGTGGGGCAGGGATTACTTCACCCATCCTCTTTTTCTATCTGCTTCTCAGTTCCCTCCCTGGGCTTGCCCCATCCCCAGAGCAGCTCTCAGGTAGCCTTCTAGAGACCTCTCATCATTGCCAGGATTGTGGAGTACCCAAGATGGTGGGGTAAGTCTGGCACAAATGTGTCTGACGATTCTCCATGGTCAAATGCCTGCTTGATGCAGAAAATGGACCCCAACCAGACGTTCTTTAAAAACTTTATAATTGGCTAGATGTGGTTACCACAATCTCCTTTGCCATATACTGCATATGGCGCATATATATATATATATATATATATATATATATATATATATACACACACACACACACACACACACACACACACACACACACACACACACACTGCATATACTGCATATATCTCTTCCTTTTCCCCCTGCATGGCACCAACACTACCTTCTGCTCATGAGACTACATGAGCAGGCTCCTGTTCCTTCCACAACCTCTTTCACTCCGGCCCACTTGCAGCTTCACCAAGCCCCACCGGAGGTGCACCAGCACAGCAGTCAAGGATAAGGAGGGCAGGGTCACGGATAACAAGAGGTAGGTGGCAACTCTGCCCTTTGCGGATAAGCAAACTTGCATATAGAGAACTGACTGTATTAGTACAATTCAAACAAGGGTAAGTGAAACAAACACCTTCAGGACAGAACTGCTAAGCCCCAGCAGTGGGCCATCCAGTTCAGTTCACAGAGGTCCTAGGCCCAGTAGCCAGCTCCACCTTCCTCTAGTTTAGTATATGTCCAGAACCCATGGAATTGGTTCAAGACTACGTGTGTTTTGGCATTGTCTGAAGGTGAAATTGGCAGTGAAATTTGGAGTACAAATAAGTCTGGAGCACACACAAAAAATGAAAAATCAAAATAAGGCCGGGTAAGTTTATTTCACCTGGGCTTTGTTTCAGAATCACATAGTAATAAGGGAGATAAGAAAGCCAGTCGTTGGATGCCCATGCATTATTTGGAAAAGAAGCAAATGAGAACGTATATGGTATATGTGGTAGAAGGAAAGAAATGCACTAAGATCTACTCAAAGTAAGCAAATTATCCCATCCTGATTAGTGTTTCATTTAGTTTCAGTCTTGCTCATGCCAAGTTAAAACTATTAACAACTAGTTAAGATGTAATAACATCTGGTTTGTAGGAAAATTTTAGGAAGGGGGCCCCAAATCAAGCATCTTGCCCCATGCCAGCTCTCAGCAGCCTTGGGTGGGGTGAGATTAGATTTCTAAAAAAAAATTAATGGTATGTTACATGTTCATGCTCCACTTATTTTCTCTTAAGGAAGTTATATTGATTTTGATGGGGTTAACAGTTCTTTTCCTCACTCTACTTCTGTCTGAAAATGGCAAAGGAATAACTCATTATGGAGATTGGCAAGATGCCATAAATCTCCAGCAAAGACAAAGAGGGCGGGGAAAGAGTGAGAAATTACATCCTTAGGAGTGTCACCTATGCTTTGCTGCTGTTCCCGCTCCTCTCTGAGGACTATTTGTTTAGGTGGGTCTCCTAAGCTATCACATTTCAGGGCTAGAGCACAAAAACAGGAACATGATAAATTTGTGGAGGAATCTAAACCTGCACTGATTCCATGTGGCATTTTCTTTAGTTCAAAACTGAGAAACTCAAGGTAGACCTTCTTAATCCCTTACTACAACAAGCCTGTCAATATCCTTGCTAAAATGATTTATCAGAAATTTAATATGAAGTATGTTTTATATTTGTTCTTTAAGACAGAAAATGTAGCCATATTTGACAAATATTGCAGCTACTGTAAAAGCTTAAAGTTTTTTTTACTGATATTCTCTTTGAGAGATTTATCATGAATATAATAGTCAAACAGTCATTGTTTTAGGCATGAAAGCTTATTCCTTTCAATAAAGCCAGAAAACAGAGCAATGCATTCCCCTTCATGATTCATTCTCAAATTGCCAGTATTACAAGAGGATAGACCAAATACTTGAGCTTTGGAAGAAGATGTCTATGAACAACAGGATTTAAAATAATCTTTATTTACAAAACAAATTCACAATTTACAAGTTTCAGTAAGTCCTGGTTATGAAAGGCATGCATACCTACATAATGGTACTTCCATTAATTCGTGGCTTCTAGGCATGAAACACATTCTGAATATTGGATTTAAACTGCAAAGTGGGTCTTCAGTGTTTATTCTTTTCCCCTCCTGGCTCAATTGGAAACAAGCAGTCTGGGTATCTTAAATGATTTGAAAATAATGGAAAGAAGCTTACTACACCCTGGCTCATATTCAGGCTATATAATAGTCACACACAAGATTTCTCTTTTTTCAGGCCTCAGCATTAAACTTCTGGGCTTTTTCCAGAGCCATTAGTTCTTTCCCCCCATCTCAAACACCACTTTTGTTTTCTTCAAGAAGACGCACCTCCAAAATCATTGAACTGAGGGCAAGTTGGAGTTAAGCAACAGTATTCCTTTAGTCACAGAAAAGGTGCCCCTTGTACACTAAAAATACTGCTGATATAATTCTGGACTGGAAGGTAAGTAACAGGTTTATGGTTCCATGCACAGCTCCACCAAGCACTTCAACTGGACAGGTAAGGGAGAAGATTGGGGAGGAGAATCAATGAAATTCTGATGTTACCACTGATTTTGGTTAGAATGTGAGGGAGTCAACTATAAACATAATCAAACTCCTGCTCTAATATTCAGGTTAACTATGAAATTTAAATTTGCCCTATTCCATTTTTCAGAACAAGATCCTATGTTCTCTTAATGCTACAATTAGATTAGGACATGGGCCAAAGATAAATATATAATGCCTCAGACTCTTTAACCAGGAAACACAGTCACAATCGGATAGCAGATTTAATTAATAAACTAGCATACAGAGCTATGAACAAAAAATCACGTACAGTAGTATTTTAAAAACTGAAGATGAACGTTCTTCCAAGTGTTCTATTACCACAACCCCCTCTATATTTACATAACTGGGGATTGTGTTGTTGGAACACTGACGATCAAGGCAAAAACCTGCAATCACAAACCTTTCAAAAGTATTTTAAAACTAATTGTTGTGATCTGTCTCAATATGTAGAAAGCCTCTGGTATTTTAACATAAAGGTTGCAGAAATATATGTACTATGCGAATTCTGTAGAGTAACAGTTTTCCAACAGGTTTACCCTTAAAAATACACAAAAACAACATTTCCAGCTGCAGCGTATTTTAAGGTAATGTTTGAAAACTATATGCACCCTTCATAACTAATATGGCACATGTGCTTTTTAAAAACCTGGGCATCTATACCCAAACAAATGGAAGGAGAAGTGGCCCAAAATTCATCCAGATTCCACTTGTCTTTTGTCCAAAAGAATACCATTTATTGACAAAGTACAAAGAAAACATGATTTTTTACAAACTGGTCTGATTTCATATCATGCTTTATATGAATCATCTTGCATAATTATGTTCAAGTAATAGCATGAAAGCAGAAAAACAATGCAGATAGCTTGATGCAACTGATGCTGTTGATTTTTTTAAAGTAATGATGGTGCACTGATACCTAGCAAAGAAATTTCTTTGCTATGAATAAATCAAGTAAATTGTGAAAGGCCCAACAGTGCTGTCTGAAGCATAGAAAAATGGCAACACTAGGTGCCATTTTTAAAAGCAGTGCTAATCTCAGGGTCAAATCCCATTACTCATACAGTGGTATGCAATGGCGCAGCAGAGGTCAATAAAAAGGAAGCATGCAAGTAAGGTGAGATTTGTTCCCTGTCTCTATTGTTCTAGTAGCCAAGCCATCTAAAATATTGTAAACAAATTTTTATCAAGTCTGTTTTCTGAACTGTATGATTCCTTAAAGTACCATAAATTATCATTCAGCAACTAGGGATGACCCACAAGTATGGTACAACCATATACTGTAGTAATTTTGAAACAAGTTAGCAAAAGAAATTAGTGTGTAGATTGTGAAAGATTTTCTTGGGATGTCTGGCAAATGCCTATGGCAGAATACAGCTTGAACACTGTAAAAACCCAACACCCTAGTCAAAAGATGCATAATGTAAACAGAATGAATGCTAAAAGCACCAGTTACAAAAAAAATGAAAGTTGTTCTTGTAACACAGAATGCCAAATTTGGCCATCCTGTCACAGTAACCTTCTATATCAATGTATAATTCAACTAACAGAATAAAACTAGCATGCAAACTTTGCTCCCTATTTTTTCTCAATAATAGGAACAATGATAGAAAAAACTGTAAGGTGCATGAATGAAGGCCATTTATGAAAAGCTACAAAATTCTAACAGGTAAAAGACATTCATTAACATGTGATAAAATACACACCCACACACATTCATTTATGAATATCCATTCTTAACACATAGGTAACCGTGCAGGGTTCATTTCAGACAGCAGGTATGGACATTAAGAATGTGGCACAGAAGTCATGGCATTGAAAAGTTTTCTCAGTTTCCCTACTTATAAATGTAGCCCAGAATACTGGGAAGATTGTTGGTGGTAGAGCACATGGTTTGCATGCAGAATGTCCCAGGTTCAATTCCCAGCATGTCCACTTAAAAGGGACTCAATTAGCAGGGTTTGGAAAGGCCCCTACCTGACACCTTGCCAGTTAAAGCAGACCTTGCTAGGCTAGATATACACCAGTGGTCTGACTGCATAAGGCAGCTGTGTGTGTTCATCTAGTGTGTTCATCTAGTTAAGTTGGATACTTGCAGAAACACAGGAATAGACAGAAAAGAGAAGGATCAGAAAATAATTCCTATACAACAAAATAAGAGTTAAAGTTACTGCTCATCATAAATACCCCACCATTTACTCCGATTAGTCAACCAACATCCAAGTGATCACTGACAGCTTGTGCTGGAACAGTGCACCAATGCCAAAATTTAGTATAACAAATCCTTTCCAACAAATAGGCATAACAAAATCTCTCCTACTCAGAAAAGAAGGAAAAAACTGGTGTTTAGCCTTTAAATCAGGGGTGGCCAAGTCACAAAATGTAATGTGCCACTTTTTATGTAGAGAATTTTGAACCTACCACCCCACCTTAATGTCGCTTTTAGCAATTACCACAATAGCTAAACAGAGCCTCCAACATCAAGGGCAGTATATCTCAGAGTGCCAGTAGGTACACAGCAAGAAACATGGGAGTACTGTTATCTATTTGGGGTTTTCCAAAGACACTTGGCTGACTGTTGATGAGCCCAGAAAGGTGACTTGCATGAATCTTTCGTTTGGCCCTGAAGGACCCATTCTGAAGCCCATATAACCAGAGCAGAGGGGGATCTACAGGGAGGGCAAAGCTCTGTTGCAAGAAGCCTTACCCTGTCATGTAAATCCCTCCTCTCCCTTGCTGCTGTAGCCAGTAAGCAAGCCAAGATGTTGCTTTTCCCTGTGAGGATTGGCTAAAACTGTGCAGGAGAGGAGTGATTTCCACTGCAAGGTAAGGCTTCTTGCAAAACTTAGAGCTTTGCCCTCCCTTAGATCTGCCTCTAAACCAGAGGAAATAAAGTACAGTATGTGTGGCCGCTATGTGTGTGCCCATTACTCATAATTAGAAACTTGAGGATGTGCCGTGCAAGGAGTAGCAAAGATCAAGCAACCCATAAACTGCTATGGAGCTATCTTTATTATTTAAATGTTTTCCAGAAATATGGCAACTGTGTGTGTGCGCGCCACTCAGAAACTGTCCATGTGCCACTGGTGCTCTGCACATGTGCTGTGGGTTGGCCACCCCAGCTTTAAATAAAAGCCAAGAAAGGCATCTTGGTTTGCATATCTCATCCAGTCCTCAAGACTGCCAAAAAGGGGTTAACTGATCAGCTCAACAGACCTTTATGTGGTTTTTAAAAATTCCTTTACCAGTATATCTGAAATAATTTGACCCTGTACAACTTTCAGTATTGGAAAGGGATGAAAGTATTTATCAACATTCTATTTATTAGGCCACAGTACTGCTGAATGCTTAGAGAATTATTCTCAAATTATATTGTTTCAGTCTTTGCAGATGTCACAGAATCTTGACTAGCACTATGCATCTGGGTATGGACAGTTGATCTGAAGAAGAAAAAAATACTGACAAATTACTTGTGCCTGATTGGGACAGCTGTCTCGTACTGCCTCGTACAGCTATTTGAGGATATCACAAATTGGGCCCTAGCATTGATGCATGGGCCAAGAAAGTGCTGGGTGAGATATTTATGACATACAGATACCCTTTTACTCATGTGAAACCCTCTATCAACTTGATTCAAACTAGCTGTATTAGCAAAACTAAAACCTTTTAAGAGATCCATTTTTATTTTTGTTATACATAAATTGCCTTTTTAATTCTGATCCTCAGCCCCATACACTTTAGGGCTATATCCTGCTTCAGTACATCAGTGAAATGAACCCTACCTTTATACCACCCGCACAGGATTAATACAGGATTTAGTGTTTAGACAGAATAAAAAAATATGTATTTTTGTCATTTCTTTTCTTCCGCATTCAAGCTGTTTCTAACAGATTCCAAAGACATATTCATGGCTGCTTGAAGCATATCGTCTTCACTCATATCACCTCCTGGCAAGAAACAAGGAGATAAAACCCAACACATTTTAAATATTGCCTTCCAACATAAAAATTATGCTCAAGGTAGATTAGAACAATACATTGAACAAAAAACAATTCAGTTAAAAAGCATTAAAAAACCTCACACAGTCTTTCAGAGGGAATTAAACAACCACCACCACCATCACCTATAGATCAAAAGCTTGCTAGCAAAGACAGGGCCAAGCTCTCACGAAGGAGTTCCAGAAACTTGGTACTGCAGATAAGGCTCTCTCTGGGGTCGCACCCAAACCAGTATCCAATATTGGAGGGCCACACAGAAGGACCTTCCTTCCTGATCTTAACAGACCAGACAACTTCCATAGCATGTCTCGCTTTTTTTTGTTTTTTGTGATTTATACAGTTAAATAATATGAATGCTAACTGGGCAAGAAGCACTTTTTCAAGTGGTATTCCTCTTATATTTAGCAGGGGGAGAGTAACAGTCCCTCTTCACCCAAGCACAGTGTCTTTTCTAGTGGATGCTGCTGCTGGTGTTCTGCATTTTTTTAGATTGTGAGCCCTCTTGGGACAGGGAGCCATTTATTTTTTTGCCTGTAAACCGCTTTGTGAACTTTTTGGTGAAAAGTGGTATATAAATACTGTCTGCTTGCTTGTATATTTCCAGGAGTAACTGAAAATTCTGCTTTTTCACATGTATCCAACTGCTTCCTTAGGCAGGAGGGGACTTCAGCATGACCACTATCTGTAACTTCAGTAGGACAAAACAGATCCTCATTTGTCTAGTCCAAATGCAATCCATAGAAACTTTTACAAATAGTGCAGACCATGGTTTCTCCCATGAGACTATTAAGGGTACAATCTTAACCTGGAGTTCCCTTGAGCTGGCCCACGAGTGCTGCAAACATGTCATAAAGCCCATTTGCACCACTCTCAAAGTCAGGGAGACCGGCACATGGGCATGCACATGTGACTTGTGCTAGCCTAACTCCAGGTTAAGATTGTGCCCCAAAGCCTGGAGGCAGATTTGAAGGACTGTATGGAATAGGAAAAGGGTTAGGAAGTAGCAAAGTGGCCAGAATGTTGGGAGACAACTGCAAGAGGAGAAAGAAGGAGCAGTAATACAGGACACAAGTGTCACAGAGAGAACAGGGTCAGGGTGTGTAAATATGGACTATTACTGATTTCCATTACTGCAGACACTTACCCTCTCTCTATATAATCAAGAAATTGTCTGACTGGCTAGAAGCAAATAGCGGGGAGCCTGCAGGATGGCCTCAACTGCAGGATAGTCTCAATTCTCTCAACAGCAGAATCATACCACGTTCTCCCAAGCAGGAAATATTTTTAAGCCCATTAAAGGTGATTTATCATAAGAATTAAAGGATCTTCTTTCATTGCCAGAAAAAGAGAATAAATAAGGTTGATTAAAGTGGCCAGAAGAGCACGGCAATATGTCTATTGTATCATGAGGGATAAAAGTAGTACCTCGGTCAGTCCCTAGTGCATTTGAACTTGTGGTTGGTGCATCATGGAATTCTGGATTCTGACGCTGCTGATGCATCTGCTGCTGTCTGAAAGAATCAGTCAATATGAATTTAAACAGAATCAGAACATGAAGAATTTAATTACAAGTTCTTTAAGGCTGTTAAATAAGGGTAAATATTTTACACTCGAGCGCATGACAACCTACCCTTTAGAAAAACAGATTCCCCACCACTCTTTGCCTTAGCTGGCTTACTTTGTCTTCTTGGAAAAAAGTTGGAATTCTTTTTGTGTTAAGATAATTAGTGGACACCTCACCGCAGAGCAACAGGCTGTAGCAAATACCTTTTTCAGTGATCAGCAATCAGTGATACTTGGCAAAAAGTAAGTATCTACAAGTTTCTAAAACACTGATTACTCCTATTGAAAAAAATATCTATGATAATTATGTAGAAAATATTCAAGAAGTTCCATTGTTATGTGAACTCAGAATATAAGCCAGCAAGACTATATACTACTTATGGACATGCACTTGAACATTGTAATTGATTTACCAAATTGGTCCCTGGTTTGGGAAACTATAACAAATATAGTAAATCTAACTGATGTCAGGTAGGTTCTGGAAGGCAATATTGGTTAACTTCTGCTTGACCCTTGTGGCACAGCACCTTTTCAGTGGCCGTTTCCCTGACTGTGGAACTTCCTCCCTGATTGAGCCCTTCTGTCTTGCTTGGCCTTCCTAAGGTTGTATCACTGTTTTGTCTGCTATGTTTGTCGGCTGGCTGTTTAGATTTGGTTGTTTTATGGAGATTATGGCCCTTTAAGTAAAGTAGAAAGAAAGACTATAAACAGTTTAAAATATTTGCTTCTGAAGATATGAGCATTTATTACCTTGGATCCAACAAGGAAGTGACCTTTTTTGTCAGATTTCAAAAATCTTTATATTCTAGAATTTGTAACACTTAAGTGCCCACTGATGAGGCTTATATGCCAGTTATAACCCTTCATAGACAGTGTAGCCACAGTGATCCATGCTCTGCTGACATATAGGCTTGAATATTGTTAACATGTGATTGCCCTTTAAGACTTCTGACATTTTAGCTGATCATAATATCATCTTACAATCATATTCTGAAAAATTGTTAGCAAAGACACCAGAGTTTCTACATATCACATTTGTTCTAAGAGAGCTACATTGGTTACCAATTCATTTCCAAGCCCAATTTAAAGTGCTTATGAGCCAAGTCTTACAGTAAAAAATGAATATACCCAAGGAACACATTTAAAATGGGTGTTTATAATGACAAAACTTTTATCCATATCCTAGTTTTCCTCCAATAAGCTTAAGGTGACATACATAGTCCTGTCTGTCTCAGCTTTTGTCCTTACAATCATTCCAAGGTAGATTTGGCTGAGAGCATGGGACTGGCTCAAGGTCAGCCAATGAGCTTCTTAGCTGAATGGTAATTTGAACTTGGGTCTCCCCAGTCCTAGTTTAATTGCTACACCATGCTGGCTCTTTTCACACAAACTAAGGTGATGAGGCTCACTTAGCCACAAACTGATACAGATTAGACATCTTTCCAGGTCTTAACTTCTATATGATACTCAGTTACTTGGTAAGAGTACTCTTGCGTGTTCCAAGGTATTGCTCATTGTTAATAATGACAACTTGAGTGAATGAAAATAAGGTTAAAATAACTTTTAAAAATTAGATTCTCACTGTTATTAAAAACTAATCGTAGACTGGGTCATGCCATACAGTGACTGTGGTATGCACAAACTCCACTCCAGAAAGTCTACATTACTTTTCAAAATAGGCCTGTCTTCTCTTTCGCAGCTCTTCTGATGTAAGCGATTCAGACTGGCTTGCTGCAGACAAACGTGGAATATTCTGCGTGCAAGAATCTGAGAAGCCGCTTCGTTGGCCTCCTAAAAGTAGAACACACATACACCATTACAGGGACAAATTGAGTTGAAGTAGGATAGCTAAACTTGATTCAAGTTTAAAATTAACAAGTTCTAGATCAAGCATGATTCATTTTAGACTAAATGAGAGCTGGAGAGTGCTGAAAAAATCTGCTTGAAGACCAGATTAAGGAGGCAATTTACCTTCTTGAGATCACTTCTTGAGATAGTTACATGTCCACCCCACACAAAATTATGGATAACAGGCAATACACAAATAAGACTTGCATATTTCAAGGAAGCATTTTACCCTGCATACTAAGTTGAATGGCCCTACGGAGATCAGCTTCTTCATCTTCCATATCAATTTCCTGTCTGCTGAGAGCAAGTGCTTTTTGGAAATTTTCTTCATCCTCATCTAGCATGCCTGTGCCATCGAAGGTATGATTGACGTCTAGTGCTTGTTCCAGGTCTGGTTTTTGTATCCTGGGAGAGATTACAAAAAACAAAAGTTGGTTATTTTTGGATGAACACGATTTTTTGCCACAGTTTAAGAGCAAGAGAACCCCTTAAATGTTTTAAAACTAGATTTTAGAAATTACAAGTTAACACAGAAAATGCATCTTAAAAATATGCTACCACAGATCCAAACACAGATGTAGAACTGAGTTGGAATTCCCTAGATAGTAGAGAAAACGATGCATTTTAGTAAAGATACAAATGCAGGAAGAAAACAGCTGTCACAAAGCAAGTCAGCAGGGTCATAGATAGGTTCTTTGGCACAATGCTTTTAGAATCCTTGACGCAACCACTCTGGTAATAATTTTATGAAAAGCAGGGCATAAATCTTGTAAATGAGCAGCCAGATGTATTTGCCTCGTGATCTATAAATTCAGTAAATTGTGCTCTTTAGGATCTTTGTATAAGGAATTACTCCTCTCTCTTGAACACATCATTATTTCAAATTGGATATACCTTCTATTGTGGTCATTCAATCTTGCTAGCAGTTCTTAACTATCTCATATGACAATGAGTATTTTACTTCCCTTCTCTGCTCCATGTGGAAGGTTAAGGAGACAGCCACACAGAGTGTTGGCCAAGACTGTATAATCAGAGAAGTATTGGCAGAGTTTGTTGGGACACTGGAATATCAAGAAGTTGAGTAGCATCTCTTGTTTACATAAGAGCTGTGCAGATAAAATGAAAACAAGTAGAAGGCAGAAAGAGGTGTTTCAAATGACTTCTCACCACCTTCTGCAGAGAGTAGTTATTGCCTTCTATGTTACCTCGCGGCCAACAGAATTTATGAGTATTCTTCATTAACAATGTTTATTAAAAGACAAGTTTTTATTTACCTTACCTCTGATCTCTTGATTGCAGAGTCTCTTCCCCAATCAATTTTGGCCTCTGCATCTGCTGTACCCTAATCATTTGTAGTAACTGATCAGCCTCACAATCCGGTAGGTCACCCTTTACAACAAATATAGAATAGCCTAAAGAAAAGAAAAGCAAATATCCACAGTAAGAGAGACTAAACTATTAATAAACATGATAGAGAAATCTGGGGATGAGATGGGGGAAAACTTGTACAAATGTATTATCTCATTCTCCAGTACTGTACAATTGTCATTTCCCCTTATTGTAAGTAATAGACTTGTAATTCAAGCCTATGCATACAGGCATTCTTAAGTGTTATTTTCAGATTTTAGATTTTTTGGCAAAAATTTGCCAAAGTGCAGACAGTGGTGTGTTTTTATTCCAAGGGCGCATTTTATAAATTATAATTTTTTTGCAGAGTCCTGATTTTTTGGGTGTTTCTTACAAAAATGAGAAGGGCAGAAAACGATGTTTGTTATCACTGAAAAAAATCACACCTCAACCAAAGCATGTGTGTTCTCAGAAGTCAGTTCCGCTGTGTTCAATCAAGCTTATACTCAGGTAAGTGCGTACAAGATTGAAGCTTGAAGTAACCAAGGCTTCAATCCTGTATGCACTTACCTGAGGGCTTTATTCACAAAAATGAGGAACACAGGTAAAAACCCAACAGACTGCTACTCCTGCTTTCAAGTGACAAGGTTCAATATTTGAAAATTAGAATTACCTTCCTGTTGTAACTGGGCCAGGAAAAGTGCAAGGTAAGTATCAGATATTAGCTCTGGACCCGTTAAGAGAGAGTTCAAGTTGAACCACTGTAATTTAAAAAAAAAAACATTTCAAAAAAGGTAGTTAATAAGCAATTCAGACTATAGTCTATTTTTGTACATGGCAAAACAACTATCTGCTGCCTAAGCAATTGCTATGCAAGTTATACATTCCTTTCTCACACAAATTAATAAACTGAGCATTCTTACTGCCTGCTAACTCTGAAGTGCCTGGAACAACAGGCTTACCACTTGCCCCCAGAAGAATCCATTTATTGACAGCAGTATGAACACCTCCTCTCAAGACATCTTTTACTATAGGGAAATTACATCTTCTGAGCTTAAGCTTCAACTAATTGTGCATTTGTACAATCTGTACATGAGAAAATGCAAATCTTTCCCAAGATGAAGCATCCATTGCTATTGCAGATGCCTTGTACAACATGGCTTCATAAACAGAGACAACAGTTAAATATAGTCTGTGACTTAAGGGATGATAAGAAACAGCTGTCCCCCAAGCCAGCTTTATTTTAGTGTGTTTTAAATTGGCAAATTCCAGCAAGTCTGCCCCATTCTGCTGCAGCAACCATTTTTTAACCCTTTGCTTTAACGTTTTCAAATCTAAATTCATTTCTTTGAATGCTGTGTGCTCAGTAGGGACAGTGCACACATTTATCCTCGAATTAAAACAAAAACCAAGGGTATCTTCCTGATCTTCCCATTACACGTAGGCCATTACATTGGAATGGGACGATTAAGAGTCTTCCACAGATATGATGCACTACCCTCACTAACATCAAATGACATGATTGCTTTGGGATACAGACAAGCAGCTACTAAGGTTATTCAACTATAATTCTAGACTTTCAAATGAGTGCTCTAACATCCAGTCCCAATGACAAATACTCATGCTCAAGCTTAAAGTCAATTTTTGGAAAAAGAAAAAAGGCACCGTCACCTGTTTGCCTAACTTTCGAACTGTGAACCAGTGCTCCTTATAGTTACAAATAAAAGATCTTTCATTTCTGAAAGAAAAAACACACAGGGTATACGCAATATTAAATACTTGTTTGTATATACAATTTCTTTTGCTATCGCTAGTGTCACCATTTTAGACATTTAAAAATATTGTAATAAGTACAACTATGATTAGCACAGATATTTAATCATTTAATCTGTTTTTGATGATTCAGAGTATTCCAATAGCATTCTTTTAGTATATTGATATATATGCTTTATATATACAGACACACACAGTGATGTCATAAAGCCAATATGATGCCACGTACCATTCAAAGTCAGCATTCTGTGATGCCACAGATACTGAGATGTCATGAAGGCTCAGAGGACAAATGGACATGTAAGGCCTCAATAATATGAAAAAGAAAACGCTGAGGGGATAAAACCAGAACTCGAGATAGTAAATTTCAAAAGGAACTCTCTGAGGAAAATGATAGGGTTTCTTTTTCTTGCATTATTTTGTTTTGTATAATGGAAGCAGGGAGCTAAAAAGAAAGTCTTACATAGGGTCGATCCCGAGCCTCTGATACTCTGGGCTGTTGAAGAGGATTAGTTCTAAACCCCAAACTTTCAAGGCATTGCTTATAACCTGTCAAAAAACAGCACTTTTCATGAGACAAACCAGTCAATTATCAATTTAAGCAATGCAACCATTTTAGCCACTATAAAAACAAATATTGTTTTCACAAAGCTGGGACTGGAAAAAAATTATAAGTTTTATTAAAAGAAAACCACTGGGGTGAGAAAATTCAAAAGTCAACCTTCATGAATCTACATTCAGCAAACCACATATATAAACACGTTTAAGGGTGAACAACAAATACACAATTTGACCAACAGATTTTTCAAAGGACACTTGTAACTCCTGAATTGATCATATAAGCAGCAGTACTATGATAATTTTATTTACCTTCAAAGCATCAATCCTATGCTAAATAAATGCCTGAATGTATACCAAAGGTATCATGCGAAGAATTGCCCAATGAAAAAGCTTTTAGCACAAGATGGCAATTAGCCACCTTGGTCATAAGCTTCCACGTACACAGAAAGAAAATAATGTTCTAAGCACGTCAGTATGGTAAGCAGGTGTATGGTATAGAGTAACTATTGAGGCTTATTTAATAGGCTTCGTTTTAAAGCAACTGATAAAGTAACTTATTTTAAAGTAACTTATAAAGTTACTTACATCAAAGTAACTCTGATGTCACATATTTGATATTACATTTTTAATCCAATATCAAATTTCTTGGTACATTTAAAGCTGTTTAGGAAAAAGGCACTTGGGGACAAAAATTAATTCACTTTCACCTCAGACAACTTGAAGGAAGACGCAAACTGACATACAGTAAAATGGGACTATAAAAACAAAACGCTCAAGCTGTCACAGGTTTCTTCCTCTCTTTTTAAAGCACCTGGAAGCAACTTGAAACAAAAAAAAAATAGGAACAAGGACTTCAGCACTTTGCTCCTACTACGATCCCAATCATCCTCTAAACATGTTTTAGAAACAATTTCAGTTCTGGTTTCTTAAAAAGGAAAAGTCAGGGCACACATTCAAAGTAACGTGCTTTGGCCATAAATTGCAAGTCTAGCAGCTTCCAGAATTTTATTCTCTGTTAGAAATACAGAGGAGGCAGACACAAACTTCGTATACATTGGTGTTTCCTGCAGACCTCACATAAAATATGGATGAGATACTCATATGGATATGCATCAAGGATAGCTCATGTTAATTATAAAACATATAAACATTTCAACATGGCATACTCACAAGGCAACTCCCAGTAAGGACAAGATACAATAAAACATTCTTTGCCCCCAACATGAATATCCACAGGCCAGTCATCAACATTTGTGTGCGTCTGGTTCAGAAAACATTAAACTAACATCAGCAGCATATGTGCAACAATTTTTTAATACTACAGAATGTGGATTGCCCATAGCATTTAATACTTTATGGCCACACCATACCAAACACACATTTAGAAGGTTTTTCATTAAATACTAGGCTTTACACCCATTGGTTGGTCTATCTATTTAGAACACAATCTAATGGGATTTTTCTCTGCACACCCAAACAAAAGGGAGTTGTACAACAATATATTTAATTGTGAAATAAATGAAGAATTCACTTTCTGCCACTTGGAAACATAGTCACAAACTCAAATTTCTAAACATGTTACACAGAAGACTTCTGATTTCAATGAAGCCCTTACCAATGATCTCACCAAAATCAATGGTATTTAAGCTTCTAAATTATAAGCAGGAACGCAAACAACTCTGCAATCCAAAGATATACCGGTATCCCATGAAAGTGTTCTTTATAAATTTTGAAATAGAAAATGTTTTGCAAAATGTTCACTTTTCCCAGTTTCTCCTAAACAGCTCTAAATGTGAACGTAGATTGTATTAGCTTGCTGAAATTCACTATATTTTAAAACAAATTTTCACAATTTCACTTCACAATGAATTTTCCAAAGTAGTTGAGACTATAAGGAGAATGCTTACTTGAATTGAGAAGAAACCACTGTCATCCATGTTTCCAGAAGGCTGCTGTTCAATGTGAAATTAAAAAGATAACAAAAATAGAATGATTAAGGCTGAGGAGCCATCAACTAGGGATAATTGTGGGTAGCCCACAGTGGCAGGAGGTTGTACTCGATGTGATTTTGTAAGTCCCAATTCCATACAGCACTGCTTCCCAAACTATCCAGCCGGTAACATTCCCATTGAGCTCCAAATCCAGAAGTAAGTGCTGATGATATGCGACATGCTGAAGTGTCAACATCACCATACTTCTCAGTCGCACAGAGAAAAAATATGCTTTGGGAACCTTTGCCATATAAGAATAAGGAGATATAACCACTCTAGAGTACACTTTTAATGAAATAATTTAAAATGCTTAGCTGAGGAGGCTTTCTGAATTTTATTTGTCCTCACTGGGAAGACCTGGAATTCCAACTCCAGCATCAATAAGAAATTTTTGTTAAATTTGTAGGCATACCTTACATTCCATAGGCTTTCAATCATACTTTATCACATAAGTGTTCATACTCTGATGTTTGGGCTACATCATATTTTGTACACATTTTCTTGGGCCAAAAAAAATCAGTTTTATGAATGAATAAGTTTTACTTTGATCTTTTTTGTAATCAGCACAATATGATTCAGAACAAACAAGAAATGCGATAATTAAAAGAAATGTAAGAAGTTTACAAAGAAGCTGTGAAACTAAGAAATGATGTATATAATGAGTAAAAATTAGCAAATGCTTTGAGAACAAAAAGTTGCTACAGGACGGATAAAAACTTGTGCAAGGCCAGATGTGGCCCCCAGGCCATAGTTTGGAGATCCTATGTTCTATCTGTACAATTCGGCCAAGTAATTCCATTGTCTTTTAATGAATGCAGATAAACAATACTTTTTGTTACATAGAAAGGAGTAATCTATGTTACAATCTCCACTATTTTTCTTCGAAGTAGCAGCATAGTATGCTCCATTGATTTCAATTTAGCTCCATTGAAAAAAAGCTTTTTACAGTAGAGACTTCTATATATCTACTCAGAAGTAAGCACCACTTCTGAATGTGTTCAGTGAGTTCAATGAAACCTACTTCTAGGTAAGTGCATACTGGACAGCAGTCCTAGTCATACTGTGTTTCACAATACTAAGCAGAATAGAATGACCACGCTAAGCTCCAATAAATACTGTATAGTAATCCACCCACTCCCATTTTTTCTACACCCTTTCTATATGTTGGAGTGTGAAATCAGGTACAAACTGGTTGAGAAAATAAAGATTGTAGCACCTGATGCTATTTTCTGCAAACCTCATGATGTAATAGTTTTAAAAGTGTTACCTGTAAAAATGTTCTATACTCTTCACTAGAAACTCCTCCTTCTGCCATCCTCATTCTCTCTTCTTCATCCAGCTGCTGTGCAATAGAGGACAACTCTACAGGACTAAAATACTCTCCTTGCAGTAAATTATTCAAACAATGCTGGGCGCATAGGGAGCCTTCTTGCTAATGAACATTTAAAACAAAAAAACACAATAAGCACGACGTTTTGTAATTATTTCATTGTTTAAATGCCACGTTTCAAACCCCAAAGAAACGTCGTATTCTTTTCAGGTGCGTTGACCCCTGCATTTTTTCCCACTGGGAAATGTTCTGACAGCAAAACAAACTGGCACACAGCCCAAGCTAACTGTTTTTTTTCCTGATTTCTTTAAAAAGCTGTAAGGCTATTTCATTTTTTATTCAGTTATTTAATATTATTCAACAATTGAAGGTTCTAAATGTACACATCAATTGAGGATTCTGGCAAAGTCAAAGCAGAAATCTAGATCCAGTCTTGGTCATTTTGCTTTTCCGAACCTCCTGTTCCATCCTATCCATCTTAAATGCTTTGGGGTTGCTCCTGTCAAATATAGCAAAGCATAATAATACTGAAGTACATATTTAATACCAAGAGAAAATATGCACAACTGCCACATAATTATGACAGCAATACTGTAGTTAAGGTTGCATTCAGGGGAAAAAGTGTGTGTGAGTGAAAGAGAATGGCACACAATGTATACTACTAATCTTAAGAATTGCAAGATAAGAGTACAGTATTAGGTATGCAAGTGTAATTTTATGCCAACATTGTCTTAAGCAAGTAGTCTACATTTATTCTTCTCAAGTCCGTTCATCACTTGTCAAGATGTCTGAAGTTCGGACCAGAAGATTCATTCCTTTCAGAGAGCAATCCTAACCTGGTGTTGAGCCAGTGCAGTGCTCTTGCTTCAGACAGCACTGTCCCAAATGTGCCATAGGGCATATCTGCGTTGCGGATTTGGGCACTGGGCTAGCCAGGCAGCAGCAGCGGCACATGTATGCCATGCAGCTGGGCTGGCTGAGAGCTGGCTTAATTCTGCTGGCATAGGGCTGTGCCAAGGGCATGCCAAAGGGGGCGAAAGGCATAACAGGGCAGAGGGAGGGCGGATTCATGGGCAGGACCATATCCTAACCCCCACCACTGGGCTAGGTGGGCCTGATCCAGGCTGCTCATGGCTGCGTTGACTTGCGCCTGCTATTTTGTAGATCAGAGCGCCCCCAAAAGGTAGCTGGGGCTTACCCTGGGGCAAGAGGAGCTGCAGCTGCCTCCCAGCCTGCATTAGGATACAGCACAGCCTAGCCAGCCAGCCAGCCTGCTCCAGTGCAGGCTAGCATTGCACTCTCATACAGTCAGCAAGCAATGCACAGCAACATGCCTTAGACCTAAAGAGCCCCGCCACAAGCAGAAAGCACTTCTACATGTGGACAGAAGATGTCAGTACCCACTCCCCACTCCCCAACTATCGCCCCTGCATGCCATCTGACACAACTCCAGAGGACCTACTGGAGCTGTTGGGGTGGGGCAGGGAGTAACCTGATGAATTGGTAATCTGACTATGAGCATGCAGAAATGCTTTTCACTTCTTCCTGGCAGTCACTGGTTCTTCAAGGCACTGCTTCCTACAAGGTTTTTAAACCTAGGAGGGGAGCCCATTTATAAGGAAGTTATTAAGATACAGGGCTGGAAAAGATATTGGGAGTTAATCAGACCAACCTGTACTTGGACACTACTAAAACTATGCCAGTGTGATGCCATGCAAGTGTCCAAATAGAAAAACACTCGTTTAAAATTGTTTCTCAGCTATGAAGCTCACTGGCAGGCTTTGGGAAAGTTGCTACATTTCAGTGAAAGAAACTTTGTTGTGCAGGGTTGTGGGAAGGGTTTATGATAGTCTTCTTCAACCTTGGGGTCAGGACTCAATGGGAGTACTAAGCCTCAACTGAGGGGCTGTGGCAATTTACAGGAATTAAAAAAAAACACGTTGGACCACTGGGCTAGAACAACCGCAGGGTTTGCCCCTTCAGGTACCAGGAGATTGTGTCCTAGTCCTGCCCAGATTCGTAAAGAGCTTTCACTAGTGCCAGTATTCATGGCAACTTTTTCTGTTCTCTGTAATAAGAATATTTGG
This sequence comes from Lerista edwardsae, assembly GCA_029204185.1. Classification (NCBI taxonomy): domain Eukaryota; kingdom Metazoa; phylum Chordata; class Lepidosauria; order Squamata; family Scincidae; genus Lerista; species Lerista edwardsae. The sequence goes on from JAJKFI010000033.1 coordinate 1,482,100, forward strand.
TTACAGTGAACAGTGCTGGGAAGGCATAATAGGAGTGGGGACTGGGCAGCAATGGAACAGGTGAATAGGGTCCCAGAAAGAGGCAAGACCAATGGTGGGTCCCCAGTTTTATACTTTATGTATTGGGGTCATGGTGCAAAAAAGGTTGAAGTTCATTGGTATATGGCATAACCTATGTGTGCTGCCGCAACCCTAAATTGCTTGGCAGAAAAACAGGATACAATAATGATTAACAAAACAAGCCATCTGTAACCACCTAATTCAAGCAATTGATTCATGTCGTGGATGTATCACAACATTATGCCTATTGTGAAACACAGGAGAAACCAGTATACAATAATGCCTTGCCTAGAAATGTGGTGAATGTACCTCAGAGAGAAACACACACCTAGCAATCATTAGAAAGGGGGACATGCAAACATTATAATTACATTATTGGGCAATCATTTTATAGCCTTGCTACAAAAGCCTGAAACAAAATACCAGGTGAACAAGGCACGCCAGTTTTACAGAGTCTAGGTTAAGGAAAATAATTTAGCAGGTCCCATACAGACACAAGAGGGAAGCAACAACAAGGATCTCTTTTATAGACTTCAATGGCCTGTAGGATATCTGAAATAAAAGGTCACTCCTTATGATGAAACATGCAGCAATACTTAAGCGACATCCACCAGACCCTTGTCTGACCACTTCCTCGTTTTGACTCACTGCCACTGTTAGCACGGATGCTTTACGATCCCTTCAGCGCACACTGACGTTGAACAGAGATCGTGGTCACAATAACGGGTGGTACGATAGAAATAACTTTGCCTGTATTAAAAGGATCCTGACTGCTCTTCCACCATCAAACAGCCAGTGAAGTTTTCCTTGGTAGGCAATAGGGACGCTCTTCTACCTACCCTGCCTTGCCCATTGAGATCGCCCCAACGGCACGCAGCTTCCCCCCGCCCCCGTTCCTCGCCTTCCCCTCCACGTCCTACTAGAACGTGCGGCGAAAGGAGCTGCCAGGCGGCCTCCCGAGCTGTGGCTAAGCAGATAGAGGGGTGGGAGGACTGACAGGGCAAAGCCACGGGCTCCCCACCATTCCCCCCTTGAGACTTCCCCAGCCTCTTAGACTGGCGGGCCCTGCTCAAGCAAGCCCCCTCCTCAGCTCCGCATTCTCAACCCCTCCGCCTGCCCTCCCTGCGCCTTCAGGCTCGCGACAGCAGCGCCCAAAGCCACCACTTACCCTCTCGTGAAAGATAGCCTCCATGTTTATTTGTCTCCACGACCAGCAGCGACCTCCGTACCGCATGACCGCGACCCAGCCAATCAAAACCCGCTCTGCTCCGTGACCCGCCGCAGCCAATCACCGTGACAACTGCTTCGTCCTGTGACGCGCCTCAGCTCCACCTCCTATCTGCGCTCGTCCGCCTGTGACGTAGAGCGTGACGCGTAGCAGCGCCCGCCAGGCTCCCCCATTGGAGGAACGAGGCCCCGCCCCCGTCGGCTTAAGTGCCCCTTCCGGCGGCCGCTCTCGGCGTCGGCGCTGAGGTGCAAGAGAAGTCCAGTGGGCGCCGTGGAACAAGAGTTGCGGAAAGAGGACCCTGGCGAGCCCGCCGCCCGTTTTGCCATCGTCCCTGCTGTGGAGCAGCTCTCATTCCAGCTCCAGGGTGGACAAAACCTATCCACGTGTACAGCTCTAGCTTTCAACCCACACCTAGAGATCTTATAACAGGCAGCCAGCGTTTCCGGTTCTGTTTAGAGTCCACTGTATGCGGGGAGGTCGCGAAGCGTGGCAATGATCTAAAAAGGAAACGGAAGTGCCCTGTCGCTGTAGTGCTTGGAAATCGAGGTATAACGCTAGTGGTGGCGGACCTTTTGACATATGCTTAACTTGACTCCGCTGGTGTGACAACCCCCCTCCCAAACAAAAGAAACAAACTCACTTTCTATCAGGCATTGGTGAACACGCATGTCATAGGTTTGCCATCACTTGTCTAGCTGCTCTGGATTGTGCCTTCTCTGGCTATTCCAACGAGAACTATGTACTGAGGAAAGGGAGTAAATAACAGAGACATGAAAAGCCCCTTTTAGGATGTGCCTGTGTGTACAGCATTCTGGAAACATATCCTTCCAGCAGATCTTCAGGTGGCAGAACGTCAATTTCAATTCATAAAACCTTTATTGGCATTAAAAAAAACAAAAGTGTACAACAGTATCAGTTAAAGCCTTGATATTACAAACAAATTAGGAATAATCATGGAGGTATAAACTGGGAAGGTGGTGGGTAAAGGGGTTAGGGAAGGGGTTTTGACTTAGAGACCGCTAGTAAAAAATCCGCTACGAAGTTGGAAATAGTCGCCGAATTATCACTTAAAAGGATAGGCAGAGGGTCAGCAAAAGAGGCAGAGAGAGAAGACAAGAAAGGTTCAAGGATATTATTCCGTAGGTGTTGATGAGCCGGGCAACGAAGTAATATGACCTAAAGTATCTGGCTCAGATGAGCAAAAAAGGCAAAGTCTGTTATTGTGTGGTATGTTTGAAAATCTGCCAAGATGAACAGCTGATGGAAAGATGTTTAGCCTCGCTAGCATGAATGCTCTCCTTTTGCTGGGATTAATTAATTTACTGAAATAGTTTGAGGGGCGACCGAATGAGGGAAAGGCCAAAAAAGTAAGGGGAACAAGTAGGGTTTAAATTAGGGTGTAATAGATTAAGTTCCTGTTCCCAGAGTTTAGATTTAATAATTTGATGCGCTCTATGAAGGTTAATGTCTGTAAGAGATTCAGGGGAGAGGTCCAGAGATGAAAGCTTGGCGTCAAGAAGTTTAAACCACTTGGATAGTAAGTCATAAAGTATGGAATCAGGGTGAATATTGAGGTGCAAACGAAGCCAAAACTTAAAGGTGATGGACCAAGCAGTGGTAGAAGGGAGATGAATGCCTAATTCAAGTATCAAGGTGGACAGTCTGATTAAATTAGGGACCCCAAGAATCCTTCTGAGGAAGGAGGCAGCTACTTTGTCGAGATCTTGATTTACAGCCTCGATCCATATTGGGGCTCCATATAGAAGTTGGGAGAGGGTTTTAATTTGAAATATGTGGAGAGCAGCAGGGATGTACTGATTGCCGCTGTTGAAATGAAATCGGGCAATCGTGTTTAAATGTAGCAAGGCTGAAGAAATGGCAAATTTACGGTAGGGAAGCCAGCTGTGTGGAAAGTGATCCCCAAATATTTAAAAGTCTAAACTTGCTGGAATGATAATTTACCGATCTTCCAGGCAGTCGGGGCCCAGGATTTCAAGAAGACCAAAATTTTGGTTTTCTCAGAATTAATTGATAATTCGTTAGAAAGACAGTATTCTTGGAAAGAAGATAGCAGGTGACGAAGGCCAGATTTAGTGACTGACAGCAGCACTGCATCATCTGCATAAAGAATGGGGATGGGAACACCATTGAGGGAGGGAGGGGAATTTTCAGAACTAGAAAGAAAAGGCAGGTCAGCGAGATATAAGTTAAAAAGGGAAGGAGCAAGTATACAACCTTGACAGACTCCTTTGTTGATGGGAATTTCGTCAGTCATGGAGCCTGTGCCATCAAGGCGAATTCGACACGAATTGGAAGAGTGAAGACGTTGAATCAGGAAAAGAAGACGGGGGGTCGATCCCCCAGTTGGCCAGTTTCTTCCACAGGATATCCCTGTTGATTGAATCAAATGCTCCTCTGAGATCTATAGAGGCCGTATACAGTTTAACTCCATGATGATCAGAGTATTTTTCAGCCAAAAAGGATAGCGTGAAGGCATGGTCGACTGTGGAAGCACCCGGGCGGAAACCTATTTGTTCCCTGCCTGGAAGGGCTTTCGAGAGGGCCCAAGATGTGAGTCTGTTAAGTAGATATTTAGAATTAGAGCTTCCCAATGAATGAAAGGAGGCTTATTGGCCTGTAGTTGTTCGGAAGAGCAGGATCGCCCTTTTTAAAGATGGGTACAATAATTGAGGATAGCCAGGAGTCGGGGAGGTGGCAGAATGTATAAACTAAAGAGATTTTGCACTCTATTGTGCTGTGTGACTATGAGTCAGTCAGAAAAGAGAGACTACAATTGGGTAATTAGAAGAAACGCCTTTAAAAAAATTTAATGACTTGATTTTAAGCACTTGATTTTTTTTAAGATCCATTCAGATTTGGTGGGCTAGCCCCACTCTCTCAGCCTAACCCATAGCTCCTTGGAGGAAGGGCAGTACAAAAACGTGAAAAATTTTATGTCTCACTTATCAGAACTGAAGTGCTGTAAACATCTAAAGGATGGGCACAGCCAACAAGAAATTATTGTAACCTATCATCAGAGGTGTAACTGGAAGCCCTGACATCAGAGGCAGTGACATCACTTCTGCTTTCTCTGACTTCAAGAGGGAGCCTCCTTAGGGGAAGGAACATGGGGCACAAAGCTACCAGCACCTCTTCTAGGGAGAACCTAGAAGTGACTGCCTTGAGCCACTTAAAGTTTTCCTAGAGGAGGAGGGACTGTCAGCTTTGCACCCATTCCTTGTCCTGTAGAGGCTCTCCTTTAAAGGGGAATCACTCTTTGGGGCAATTTAGCCAGTGCCCCCTCCTCCAAGAGAACCATAAGTTGCGCAAGGCATTCACTTCTGAAGATGTCCCTCAGACTTTGCCCTGGTTTAGCCTTTGTCTGTCATTTACACTTTAGGACAGGGAACTAGACCTTTTCAAACTAGTGCAAACTAGAGAATCCTTAGTTAAATGTGCATGAACCAAGGAATCCAACAGATAAGCCTCATTTGTTTTTGTGCCATGTTTAGAAGCCCAAAAGCTTTGCAAGAAAACTGGTGCAAAAAAGACAGCAGAATGTGTTCAAGATATTTGAGAACAATATTTCAGACCTGAAACTGTTCCAATAGCATGCTTTTAACTCCTCTGGCCCATGGCTTGCCCATCAACTTTACCCAGATCTTCCAAGAAGAGAGTGGAAGAAGAGGATGGGACACGTGAAAGCAGCAAAACAAAAACTGTTGAGAAAAAATCTCCAGGTATAACTTCAGTTAGAGTTGGCAACCATAGATCTGAGCCATGCCTTCAGTTAAGCAACTGCTTCAAAGCATGGAAGTAGAAAGTGAGGGTGACCCTATTTAAAAATAAAAAAACACAATAAAAAAGACTGTGGAGATGGGTGATGGGATGTGTGCACAAGGAGGTCCATGTTACAAGATTGGATTGGCATCCCAAAAACGATTCCTGGACCCTGTAGCCCTTGTTTCCCATTTTTGCACTGGGCCACCCCCATACTTTGAGGAACTGAGCTGTATCAAGCATACTGAAATAGCCTTAATTGGGGACTATACTCTAATATAGCCATTCCACAATGACTAGAGAAGTTTCCCAAGTGTTTTCTGAAATCACAAAGGAGACATAGCTGATGACATCCTGAAGCTGGACAAATGTTAACAAAGCAATTTGCAGAGAAAAAATTGGCTCCTTATCATAAAATAGCTCAGCCTAAAAAGGTTGTGGTGTAGTGTCTTTTCTAGCAGTTGTTTGCTGGTGTTTCCCCCCCCTGCAATTTTATATGCAGTCTTATATTTAGCAGGGGGAGAATGCCCTTGAAAAGGTGACACTCTGCCCAGGTAGCAGGAAGGATAAGTACTATACACACAACAAAAGCCATACGCTTGTTAAAAATAACACAGACTGCGTAAGGTCACCTTTTGCTCAGTCAATTGCTTACTATGTTAGGCATTACAGGAATTTTGCCAGTCATTGATTCTTCCAGGCATACAAAAGCATACACAGTGGCATCAGGACACTATTAAGATTGTTCCTCCTAGCTTAGAAGTTGGCAATCTGGACCATTTTTCTAGTAGCCTGGAAAACGTACCAGAGTTTGGAAAGCTACTATAAAGAGCTCCATATGGGGCTGCCCTTGAAGACTGTCCAGAAGCTGCAGCAACCCATATGATCTCAGTGGTTTGACTTGGTCCAAACTCTCTTCCTAGAGCTAGAGTGGTCCGCCAGTTCATTTCAGGGCAAAATTCAAGGTGCTGAGTTTGACTTTTAAAGCCCCATATAACTTGAGACCAAGATATCTGAGAAACTGTCTCATCCTACAGAAATGTCCTATCCCCTGAGGGCTGCTGAGGGGGGCTTTATTCGGTGTGCCACCTTTGGCAATAAGGCGTAGGCATTCTTTGTGGCAGTGAAATTATTACAGAATTCCCATCTACTGTAGTTAAGATTTATGCTCTCTTTGTCAACTTTCCGGCCAGAGCTAAAAACTTCCTTTTTCAACCTGCTTTCTGTTTTGCTTCTGCTATCTGTGGAAGGTTTTTATAATGTATTATTGTTATGTCTGCTGTCTTTATGATTGGGCTTATTCTACACTACAGATGTATCTCAAATGACATTGAAAGCCTCTTCTTTCAGGTGACAAATGTCCTTTGTGCCTAAACCAGCGGTTCCCCAAATGTGGGTTGCAACCCATCATTGGGAGCCAAATCTGGGCCATTCCCCCTTAAGGAGAGTGGCCCGGTTTTGGGTGTCCCAACAGCACCGCAACGATTGTGGCACTGCAGGCACCCAGAGGCAACTCAGTATTTTTACCCCAGGTTCAGCAGTGTTTCCGCAGCCCCTTCTACTGGTCTCCCTGAAGCCAGAAGCCCTGATTTACGTTCGAAAGCACACTTCAAAAGCACACACAGGTATATTTAAAAGCCCCTGGGTGCCCGCAGCACTGTGATTGCTGCAGCACTGTCAGGATACCCTCCCCAGCCCCTGCAGTAACTTGCAATGATTCAAACGTCTGAGTAGGACTTCAGGAACTGCTGGCCTAGACTATTCGTAATTTTTTTCCTATGAACACGAGACTAAGAAGAAGATCCCACAGTATTACTCAAAGGTTTGATTTATACCCAGCTGGGAGCTGCAAAAGGAACTGCAAAGATAGATGGTAAACCCACCACCACGCACTTTTTCAGGCCCCACCCCTTTTTTTCAGAAGCATAATATATATACACATAAGAATAAAACACAGCAATTCACTTGATGACAAAAACCACCACCACCCAGCTTCTATAAGTAGGTTTAATTGTATGGAAGGACTGCATTTCTCATTTGACACACATTATTTCCATGTGACTTCTTCCCCAGGTTTCAGTTCCCTGTGAAAAGATCATAAAGTGAGAAATTATTGTTTCTAGAAGGTAGGTCATGATTTAAAAATATGCTCTTTTAGCAAGTAACTATTACATAACAGACTTGGAAAGTGCGATTCCTGTATTTATACACTTCTGTGCTGCTTTCTCCAACATGGCCTAATTTTAGTTAAAAAGCATTTAGATGCCATTACCTCACAAAATTCATGCAACTGAGTACACGACTAGATAGAGCACTACTAGTTAGGAGGGGATGTCAGACAGAGCATTAACCATGTGAGTGAAACAGCTCAACAGTTGCTTCCATTGCTATCTGACTGAAGCTTTATTCCAGTGAATAGGTATTGGCAAAAAAGATGCATGCTCTTTGTAGCTCTCCATGAAAGAATGGAGAGGCTCCACAATTTCGCATCATCTGGGAATGTGGTGGCAAGCCATGCTTGCAGTATTTACCTGAAGCAAATATTAGCAAATGCATAGATTGGAGTAGGTGCAGGGCACTTTTCCCTGTCTGAAAGAACTCTGCACCAATACAACTGCCAATTGCCTGGGGTACTGATGAAGCAAGGAGGCCTGCATTGGACTAAGAGCCCAATAGTATCCAACTTTCCAGCACAGATGTACCCATCTGGGGAGGGGGGAAGAGTCAGGATCTGGCCATGATGCCAATCCAGGCCTCTGCAGGCTACTCCAACTTATGCTTGCTATTTAGCAGGAAGAGGTCCAAGCATCCCCATAGGGCTATCTGAGGCTTTGCCGGCATAAGGGGACAAACATCCCCTTGCTCTGGGGTGAGCTGTGCAACCTGAGGCATCTGGTGGGCCATTGTGAGATACAGGAAGCTGGACTAGATGGGCCTTTGGCCTGATCCAGCAGGGCTCTTATATTCTTATGCTGCCTACCCTGGGTAGGAATACACCATATAGGTGTCACCATAAGCCTATAGGTGAAGTTTTGGTTTTTGGCCCCAATGTGCATCACTTTACACTTGTCTACATTGAAACGCATCTGCCATTTTGCTGCCCATTCCCCCAACTTGGAGAGATCCTTCTGGAGCTCTTCACAATCCCTTCTGGTCTTCACCACCTGGAAAATCAGTCCTAAACCCAGCATGAGTGTGCAGATCTAATCAGTGAAACTTCCATTAGTGGCAACAAGATTCTTTCAAATATAATCACCAAGAAGAAGCAATTTTATAATTTCAAATTCCGAGTGTTATTGTCATGCTGTTTAGGTAGCTGATCTCAACTAACCTTTGGAACAGCTTGCTCTTATTTCTGAAGAGTGTCAACCTTTCATCATTCTTCCTGTCAAGGTAACTTCCTACCACAATTCCCAAGGGAACCAATGTCAGGACCCAGTGATCTCGCACCAGTTGGATAATATTCACCATAGTTACTAACAAGAAAAGGGACAACGAATATATTGCATTTAACGCCACATTAATACAAGCCCAAAACATTACTTTCAAATATTTTAGTGTTTTCATTATGCAGAAACCCTAACAATGAATGATTTAGGGTCTTTGCAATCAGAAAGCAGCTGCAATCCTACATGCAACTTCTTAGAAGCAAATCCAACTGAACAAAGTGAAATTTACCTCCAAGTAAAAATGCACAAGATTAGGCTGCAGATGTCCTACATACAATCATTTGAGAACAGAACTGTTGTACATTACTTTACTAGCAGTGACGTGCGTTGAGGATGTGGCAGGTGAGGAAGAACTGCCCAACCCGAGTTCTTTGAAAAGTACTGCCACTGCTGTGGCAAATACAACCCACAGGCTTTGAGCAGCTGAAGGCCATGGGTTGTATTTGCAGGATCACTGCCACTGCTACAGCAGTGGAGGCACTTTTCAAAGAACTAAGGTAGTATAGGGCAATTCTGCCTCACTTGCCACACCCTCACAGTACATCCCTTATTACTAGACCAAGAGACTGGGGGCTGCAATCCTATATCCACTTTCCTGTAAGTAAGTCCGATTGCATTCAATGGGTATTACTTCTGAGTAGAAATGCATAGGATTATGCAGTCAGCAGCCTGATTCAGATGCAACACTCATGTATGGGTAGCACTAAGAGAATGAGTAGATAGGCTTGTCCACTTCCCCTCCCCACACAAGGATTGAAAGTTTCTGCATGCAACATGGTTGAACAAAACCACAGTTCCCTATTTAATTATGCCAAAGCTCAGCAGAACTGAGTGATTTGCTTCAAGAGTGAAAACAGATCAAGGTCAAACCTGTTGTGAATTTGGAGTGTTTATAGCAGAGTTGGGGGCTTGTG
>JAJKFI010000033.1:1491540-1540713 GCA_029204185.1 Lerista edwardsae
ATGCCAGTTTCCACCAGTTCTGGAGTGTGTGGTGTGAAACTGCAACAAAACCATCTGAAGAAGAGGTACCAGGGAGTTCATGCAATCAGTACTGAAGGGACCAACATAGGCTAGATCAGTGGTCAGGGAACAGGGGTAAATTACCCCAAATGGGGTAAAAATGAAATTCCTGGGGGTAATGAACGGTCGCGCTGCCAAGACACAGCCAGGCATGCATATGAATCTATATGCATGCTTGGCTGTGTCTTGGCAGTGCGACTGTCCATTACCCTTGAGCCTCAAGTGAAAGCGCCTCAGAGGAAATTGCAGCATGCCTCAACCTTGGCCTTATGGGGTCTTTTGTAGATCTGCTTGAGCTCTGTTGGCCCTCCCATTTCTGCCCCCTGCAAGTGCAATACGATCGGAGCAGCGCCCAGCAGTAAATGGACCCGCCCGTCTGCCCCTGCTGGGGTGCACAATCTCATTGTGAGCGGTGAAAATGTGGCTGTTGCTGAACTTGTGGCAGGCCGCGTGGGCACCGTAGGCCTCAGCAATGCGAGCAGCGTGGCCTCCTCAATGCCGCGTTGTCCCATCGTTGGCAGCCAGCCCAGCTCGGACCACTCACGGCTGGAGAATGGAGCCCGTCTCCAGATACCAGCCACCTCATCCACTCCCAAAGTCTGCTACCCACCCAGCACATCATGTACACACCTCTTTGCACCTCCACTGCCACTTCTTATAAAAAGACTGATAGGGAGAATGCTGGGGAGGGGCATGCGGAAAGCACACTTCCCGCACTCTCGCTTTGCAAGAAGCAGAGGCAGACTGCATGCAGAAGCCAGCCCTCCTGTTCCTCTCGCCCTCTTCAGCCTTCGCATGTGGAGGCTGTAGCTCCACCGCTATTTTTCTTGTACATTAGAGGGCACCCACAAGTTTACAGGATGCAGCCATAGAGCTGCAGGCTCCGCGCGCAAGGAACGAAGCCACCGAGATCCTGCGATCCGAGGAAGAGGCAGGAGGTCGGAACAACCGTGGTGGACCAGGGAATGAGGTGGGCAGGTGCAGAATGTGTGGGTAACCCTCGCCACTCCTCAGCCTGCTGCCTGAGGCAATGGTTCAATAAGCGTAGCAGGCCTGGCGCTCCATGAGGTCCTCTGCATTTCAGCCCTGTGTGGCAAAGGCCTGACCCTCAGCCGACACGCAGGAGCCTACACTGCACACATGCAGCAGTCCTGGGACGGAGAAAGCAAGCGGGTGGTTGCCCTTTTGCTGTGTAGTAAAAGCAGGACTAGTTGGGAGATACTAAGGCGCCTTGGGGTCTTTGTCACCCCCGCAAAACCACACAGCTCCCTAGTGCGCACATGGATGGAGTTCTCGCCAGGAAAAGGCCGCCCCGCTCTTCCATTCTCCCCCCATGCACACTCTCTCCAGGCTCACAGCAGCTGTTCCTAACGGCTGGGTGACAGCAGCCGCCGAGAAAGCGGCCAATAGCCGGAGCGGCTCCGCCTGGCTTCCCACCCCCAGGAATTTCATTTCATTGCATACAGATATCTATCTATCTATCTATTTTGAATTCAAATAATTAATAATATATGATTTCCTTCCTTTCAAATCAAGGGGGTAATGTCGGTGTATCTAAATATATTTTGGGGTAAAAGGTAAAAAAGTTCCCTGACCCCTGGGCTAGATACAAGTCTATTTCATCTTGCTTTCAGCATTTTAAAATTGTAAACTGCCTTGAATGACTTGGCAGAAGGGTAGAAAGGTAAAGGTTTCCCCACGACCGAATGGTCTAGTCGTGACCGACTGTAGGGGGCAGTGCTTATCTCTGTTTCTAAGCTGAAGAGTGGCGTTTTGTCCAAGGACAAGCTTCCGTGGTCATGCGGCTATACACTACAGTGAATGGAACTGTAGCCGACTGTAGGGGGCAGTGCTTATCTCTGTTTCTAAGCCGAAGAGTGGCGTTTTGTCCAAGGACAAGCTTCTGTGGTCATGCGGCTATACACTACAGTGCATGGAACACTGTTACCTTCCCACCGAAATGGCACCTATTTATCTACTCGCATTTTTACATGCTTTCAAACTGCTAGGTTGGTAGGAGCTGGGACAAGCAACTGGACCTCACTCTGTCATATGGTCTCGAACTGCCAACCTTCTGGTCGTACATAGATGTAAATTAATAAAGAACTAGGGAAACATACACATTTTCAACACATGGCAATGACCAGAGTCATTATGGTCAAGAGTATTAACTTTTGCAGAAAAAGATGAGCTGACACATCAGAAATAAAGGACTAAAACAAAATGATTAAAATTTTAGTTATTGAACTTTAGACACAATCTTAATGCTCATTTTTAAATTAGCATTTAACTGATGGTGTGCCTTGGCAATTTTAGCACCTTGTCTCAGGGTGCCCTGAGATGATAAAGTTGAATACTGATGATACAGTTCAACCCACACTAATCAACAGAGGAAAGGCTGCTGGTAGGTGGCTGAGAACACAATTTGCATAACTAAGATCCAATTCCCGCATCTTCATATAGAGCTGGAAAGAACCCAATCTGGAACCTCACAAAGATTTTAACTTTCCAGTCTGTAGTGATTGTTTTTTGTTGTTGACAGAGCATTAAGATGCATCACCAGTGAAATGTATCCTGCAAAGAATTAATCTGATAAAGCAAATTTGGAACAAAAAAACCCAAAATATACAAATACTGTTACACAAAAAGCATTTGCAACACATGCAGTTCACATACCAGGCAATGCAGGACACAGAAGTGGTGTTGTATGGGAATTTACATGGGCTAAAAGGAAAAAGAACCAGTGAGTATGGGAGGGAAATGGAAGATAAAGAAAGGAAAGTCAAGAGCGATAGCAGTGTCCACCTTCTCCCTTCTTTTTTAGTGTAGATTTTGGGGGTTAAATGGGAATCCTAATTGGAAATAAAAGCGTAAGAAGCAACTCACTGGATTTGAGCAAAGGGCCATCTAGCCCAGCATCCCACTTCTCCCAGCCAGAAGTTAATCAGAAAGCCAACAGACAAGTGATCAAGATACTAGGAGTCCCCTACAATTGGTATTCTGAATTCTACTTTTTCCAAGCATAAAGGTTTCATTCTGCTATTATCGATTATAAACAGCAACAGATCCTGCTTCTATGAATTTATCTTCCTCTACATAAGCTTGTTTCCTATTGACACCACAGATGTGTTTATGGGGAACACCTAGCTTTATGGGGAACACTTATTATGATTGCCATTCATCTTAGGTGCCTTTGGACAGCAGGCAAAATGATATTATAACGAAATAAATATTTAAAAGAAATAAATATTTAGCACCATAAGCATCTTGGCTCCTGAACACATAGCAGACAGTCTAGTACTGTACACAGACAGGTACAAGTAATTCTGGAAGGGCTGCACTGCAACCGTAATGTTAACTCTCATGTACTGTAGGCAACACAGACAGCCACCACTGAATAGGTAAGAATCAGGTGGCTGCAGAAACGCAGGTTAAGACGACAACCTTATGCTCCCGGTGCAAATGCACCACTAGTTTACCCACTCTACAGCATATTAGTGATTGCACGAAAGCTAAGATTGCTGTTCATATGATTAAGATGTCCCAGGGGTACATAACATGATTCCCAGTATTAAACTGATTTGATTTAATATCCCCCCTCCCTCCATGCACCCTTCTTGGAAATGACCTTTTCTACAGGTAACAACCCTACCCTTACCTTTCCTGGCTGCCTAGGCCTGTAACCGGACCCCAAAGAGGACTGCTAAAGGGCACCGGAAAGGCTGCCTGCGGAAGAGCCCCCACTAAGAATGGATAAGTCGGGAGGAACCACGAGGAGGGTAAAGCGAGGAGGCGTTTTTTTGCCCCTCGCTGTTTTGCTCATGCAAAACACAGCCTGAAACACAAAGGCTTGGAAAGTGACGGCGAGCATAAAAACAGGAAAAGGGGGAGAGGGCCTTTTAACGGCAGAGGTGCTTCGTTTCTTCAGACCAAGCTCCCCTGCTAAGAAGCGCAATGGTGCAGCCCGCGTCCTAGTTCGGCGGTCGCGGCTCCTCCTCCTTCCTTTCGGCCGGTCCCTGCGGCGCGCTTGCCGGTTCCTTCCGCGCAGGCCAAGATGGCGGCCGTTGTGGGAAGAGCTGAGTGTGGCTGAGGAGGCTGGTGGCCCCCTCCTCCCTGTCAAGTCCCTAGTAGGTTTAGGAGCTGGGGGTTAACGAGGGGCAACAGCAAGGTAAGGGCCTCAGTATACCCAGGGAGTGACTTCCCGCCCCTTTCCCGTCTGCCTCTCTCTCATTCACGCTGCTGGGGAACATGATTTGGTAGTTGCCGCCTTCTTAGGATGGAATGGGGGGGGAGGGGCTGGGAAATAGAGCTGCACTGCAGGTGAGAGATGAAGGACCAAGCATAGAGATCTGGGGCTGCTTCCCACATTATGGTGTTCCCCCTCCCCCAGAGATTGACTGAGCCCTGTGATTGCATAGGATCGGGACTAAAGGGCTGCAATCCTTCGTGGTTAAGGGTGCAGACCTATACAGTACAGGCGTGCCCTGGTATCCACTAATTCGGTATCCAGGGTTTCAGTAATCCACCAATACTATGGATAGTGGGACATCTATTAAAAAAAATACGGGAACATTAAACAAATCTCTTTTACCTTGTTGCAGTAAAGCCATTGATATTTCCCTATCTTTAAAAAGGCGTCCCCAATGTCCACAGTTTCTCATGCTGGGAAAGATTGAAGGCAAAAGGAGAAGGGGGTAGTAGAGAATTAGATGATTAGATAGTGTCACCAAAGCAATGAACATGAAATTGGGTGAACTCCAGAAGCTAGTGGAAGACAGAGGGGCCTGGCGTGCTGGGGTCCATGGGGTCAAGAAGAATTGGACATGACTTAGCGACTGAACAACAACAACTGGTGGAGGGAGAGGTGTCTGGAACAGAACCCCAGTGGATACTGCGGCATGCCTGTGATTTTTTAGGCGTAAGTCCCATTGAACACAATGGGACTTACTTCTGTGAAGATAGGCATAGGATTGTGTTACAGTGGGCAAGGGTTGTTCTACAAAAATGAACCCAGGTAGTCATTCACATTGAAACACACACCTGGGCCTAATATAATGTGTGAATAGATCTCACTTGGCCCCATTCCCTGCTGCATGTGCACATGTATGTGCTTAATAACCTGATCCAATATAATCAATTCTATGCACATTTTAGTGGGGCTACTTGTGCTGCCAAACAAGATGGGACTGTGATTTGAGTGATTGTGAGTTGTGCTGAGTTCCTGTAAAACAGGTAAGAATGATCTAAAGCTTGGGTAGGGCTTTTGAAAGGGGATGCAGGACCCTTACCCTGCCTCTGAGAAAGGGGACTAAATTATTGTGCCTGACCCTTCACAGAGGAGGGGGTAGGATCTGGCACACCATTGCTACCCGATCCACCTTCTCCTGCATTCTCCCTGCCCCGGTCCTCCCTACCCCCTTTGTCTTTTCCTTCCATTTTACTTTCCTTGGCAGCAGCTGATGCTCCAGTGATGCACATGGGAACGCTTTGGCCTTCGCAGCATCACATTACTCAGTGTGCTGCTGGAAGGCACTTTACAGCTGCTTTTCGGCAACTGGCATTGGTGGAATGTGTGCTCTGCCAGTGCTCAAAGCCTGTATGATTGGGCTCATAATGTTTTAAGTTTAAAGCATTATCACTAGCAAAACTATAGTGATGGGGCAGGAGATGTGGTTTGGGGGCAGGAGGTGTGGTCTGGAGATTGAGCTATCGCCTTGCCTGAAAATGCTAAACAGGATTGGTTGTTTGGGTGAGAGACAAAAGGCAACTGGCATAATCTGTGCAGAGGAATGGAATATGGATGGGGTCAGGTGGCAAAAAACATGGATAACATCTTTGAGAAGCCCATCTGAAGCTTGGTTGCAGCTGCCTACAAGAGCTTGGAAATTGTGAAAGCCAGCAGCCAGGTTGACAGCTTGCACTATGAAGGGAAAGACATGAATGGAGGTTCTATGACATTGTCTCATGGAATAACATTTGTAAACATCTAAATGAAAACTGGATTTATGTTCAGCCTATGTAAACCGCCTTGAGTCTATTGAGAAAGGTGGTATATTAATATTGTACTGTAATAAATAAAATGTCCGACTAATCAGAGGGGTGGGGTAAAGGAGGCAGGTGTGTATATTACAAGTCCAATGTAGAGGGTTTTGGTTTTGTTCTGTGTCCTCTGCCCAGAGGTACACTTTACATCCTACCTGAGATGCCTGTGCTGAGCCTCCAAATATTGGAATAGAAGTAGAGGATATGTTTTGTCCCCATTCAAGTGTTCCCCGCCATAGGAATGAGCAACCTCTGTTGATAAGTAAAGGGGGGGAAGCCCTTTTAAGTAAGGGGTGGGGAAAGGAGTACTGGGTGTACCTGTTCCTTGACCCAAGCCAGTCAGTGTCAGGCTTGATCCTGGCCATTGTTAGAATATAATGGAAACTGGTGTTCAGTTTTATTTTTAAATCTTACATATAGAAACTATATTTAAATTGCTTTCCTCATTTTAAGGCTTGAGACCATTAACAACACTATCATTTGGAACACATTCTTTGGTTTTCAAAATACATTTCATTTGCTTTGCAGCAGCTAATTTTGGTTTGCCCTTCTGAGAAGAAACCATGACATCAATTATCAAGTTAACCACCCTTTCAGGGGTGCAGGAAGAATCAGCTCTCTGCTATTTACTTCAGGTAGATGAATTTCGTTTTCTGTTGGACTGTGGCTGGGATGAGAATTTTTCTATGGACATCATTGATTCCCTAAGAAAGTGAGTAGAAATCAACTTTTAGTTAAAAATGCTGTTCCTTTGCAAATAACTCTCAACATGTTTTTAGCAAGTTTTATTCAGATGTGTATGTTTTATTCAGATGTATTTGGATACAAGTGGCATGTTTGTGTGGGATCAGGGCCCTATAGTCAAGACCAATACCTACTAGTTAATACCAATTGAGTTAATTTTTTTTTGCATATATGATCTCCCATTCTAACACTTTCTGAATACTTTTGCTTTGTTTACTTCTCAGTTATTTATATGGCATCAATAGTATATTTAAACGTTTCATCAAAATGTAATAGCAACAAAAATTGGAAGGCTCAAAATATAGAGAAGGAAACAATTCTGAATTGGCTTATGCATCACAATTGTTTGTCTTGATTTGGTTATCTTTTTACCATACTAGGGATATTGTGGGAATGAAACTGCTGTTTCGTTCACCCAGCATACTGTGGTATCTCATAGTAGATGCTAAAAAAATAATCTTAAGAGTTCCACACATTAAACCAGGGCTGTATGTATGTATTATTAAGAATATTTATATACTGTTTTTCAATATACTAGTTCCCAAACTGGTTTACATAGTAAAGTAAAATAGTTTACATAGTAAAATGAATTGGAGGAGTGAGACAGAATAGGGATTCTGTGACTATCGTCCTGCTCTGAATGGGGATGTACGCCCTCTGAAGGAACAGGTCCACAACTTAGGGGTTCTTCTGAATCTGCAGCTGCTCCTGGACTCCCAGGTGGCGGCTGTGGCCAGGGGAGTCTTTGCTCAGCTCTGGCTGATTTACCAGCTGTGACAATACTTGGGTCATTCAGACCTGGCCATGGTGACCCATGCCCTAGTGACATCCAAATTAAATTACTTCAACATGCCTCTGAAGATGGTCCAGAAACTGCAACGACTGCACAACGCCGCTGCCCGTGTGGTTGCTGGGGCTTGTTGGTTTGACTCAGGCCGCTGCTTCTGCAACTACACTGGCTACCAGTTTGTTTCCAGACTCAATTCAGAGCGCTAGTTTTGACTTTGAAAGTCCTTTATGGCCCTTGTCCAGGGTATTTGAAAGACCACCTCTTTCCAAATAACCCTTCCCATTCTCTTAGGTCATCAGAGGGGCCCTTCTAACTGTGTTGCCCCCAGGTGAGGTGAGGGGTGATGGCAGCAAGAAATAGGGCCTGCTCAGTAGTAGTGGCCTTGTTTGTGGAACTCCCTCCCTTGGGAATTGAGAATGGCTCCCTCCCTTGGAGTCTTTTCAGCCACGCCTCAAGACTTTTTTTATTCAGGGAAGCTTTTAACTGCTGACACCATGGGGCTAGCACTTTAAATGAAATTTTTATGAACAATAGTGTTGTATTATTTTAAAGTTTACATGTTTTTGTTATGTTTGTTTTATTAATACTGTTTTGACTTATGTTGTAGCAGTCTTTAGGGCCCTAAAGGGGGTGGAAAGGCAAGATATAACTTTTTTATTTATATAAATTTTTTATTCAACAAGGAAGCAGAGAGAGAGAGATCTATATCACACAGCAGTAACATTCCAGGGGGAGGGGATGTTTTCAAGTGCCTGAATGCACCATGTAAATTGGCCCCTCCCCCTTGCCTTCAGAGCCATTTGGGATTGCAGGAGGGGAGGGTCCACTTTACACAGTGTGTTCAGGCACCTGAAAAACAGTGTTTGCCCCCCCCTAGAAATGCCACGGAGTTCAGCACTGGAGACATATTATCAGAACAGGCTGATAAAGGGCTATTGAAATAGGTAGGCTTCTGACCAGTGCCAGAAAATTCCCAAAGTTGGTGTCCAAAGAGGGCGCTTACTTTACCTCATGGGGAAATAATTTTTTAGAGCAATGGTTCCCAAATCTATGGTTTGGGTCCACTGGTGGGTTGCAGCCCTATTTTTGGTGAGTTGGAAGCCTTAAGCAGATGGGTTGGGATGCAACACTGATGATGGAAAGATCAAATAACAAAGTTCCTCAACCTCTGAAGCTATTCAAAAATCAGATAGCTGCTAATTGCCCTCCAAAGAGCTCAGCTTCTGCAGTTCGCAAGAATGAGTAAATATAGGGAGTTAAAATGTTTTTTGTTTTTTTCTGAGTATTATTACTTGTAAATGAATATATTTCTTTCTAGATTTTTTAAATCTCGTAAACCTAGGTGGGTCTTGACTGAAGTTGGGCTGCGCAGGTAGGCCAGCAAAGTTTGGCTGGCACAATGGACGCCATAAAGCATGTTTGGACCATTCTCAAACATTGGTTCCCTTACTCCAAGTTGAGCAATGGCTCCCCCATGGGTCGACTCAGATCCAGGATCTGTGCTATTTAGGAGGAGTAGGAGACCTGTGGCTTGGGATGGGGTTCATGATTTGGCAGCAGTCTCTGCCATTATTCCCACTCCTCTTCTGGGCCAGTCCTCCCCACGTTCCACCTTCCCTTAATCCAGATTGGCAGCGATACTCACCACTGGCTGCTCCCCACATAAGTCTTTCTTGGTGCTGAGACCCAGCAGTGACTAGCACTGGCCTGAAGGCTGGCACTGTGGGCTTACTGCCAGCACCAGAATGCCTTACAGCACTTTTGCAACATCTGGTGCCAGTGGTATTAGCATGCTGCTGTGGCGTTTAAGATTGGGCCCTTATTGTGTCTGTGTGCCTCCAATGGAACATGATACTTTCCCCTGTACTTTGTTTCCCATTTCTTCCAAGAACTGGAATAATCTTGTTTTTGTGAAACATGCAAATACATAATGCAAATAATAATGTTTAAATTAAAAACTTGAGGTGTGCAATTCTTAAATGATATGCCAAATGCAATCACTGCTACTACAACTATGTAATTTTTCAAAGGGTAGTACACTGCAATTTTTTTCTGTTGATGTTCTTTAGGCATGTTCACCAGGTTGATGCAGTACTTCTTTCACATCCTGATCCTTTACATTTGGGTGCACTCCCATATGCAGTAGGAAAGATGGGATTAAACTGTGCCATTTATGCAACCATTCCTGTGTACAAAATGGGCCAGATGTTCATGTATGATCTCTATCAGGTATTGTTCACTTGAAAATTGCTTGTTTTTCAAACATATTTTTGCATAATTTAAATGTTTTTTTTTTGCATCATTTTTGCATGACTGTTACATCTAAGAATATTTTCTGGTTCTTGTTTGTTTGGTCAGTCACGTCACAATACAGAAGACTTTACTTTGTTTACTCTGGATGATGTGGATGCAGCTTTTGATAAAATACAGCAACTAAAATTTTCTCAGATTGTCAATTTGAAAGGTAAAAAGAATCGTTTCTAAAGCTATCATTTTATTGTGTAGAGTTTACTTTAATATTTTGCCTCAGAGACAGTGGACTTCCTGGAGGGAATGGCACACCTCCTATCTGGAGCCCCCCCCCCCGCGTTCATTAATTTCATTTATCTGTTAAACACCCTCACCCCTAAGGCAATGCATCTAGTGGCAAAATAGCAACCAAAAACATAGTATATCAATTCAAACATTTTGTAAATCATAGTTAAGTATCCTTAAACCATGGTTTGTGTGATGTCCCAATTCATCATGTATCTTCTTTTCCTCACTAAACAGTAAAGTATTTTAGGAATTAATAAGACTGTTGAAACTCATATTATTTACTTGTTTGTACATTTGGCTATAGAGAGGCCGGCAGTACTGCCCAGCAGTGGGATCAGACTGCCTGTTGATGTCATCTAGTATTTATATACAACGTAATCCAATATTCTAGTTTATATAGATTTGCAAAACCAGTAATCATGAACAGTCTTCTTTCTATAAGAAGTTCTATTGTAATTGCAGTCCAGTTAATGTTCCATCTATTCATTGCAGCATGCAGGTTGTTGGAATAGGAAGTGCCAGAAGTTTATTTTCTTTACAAGGGTTAAATATTTTCTGTTCTAGGTGTGTTTTTATTTGCATAAATATGGCACCTTTTTAAAATTCCAAGAATGAACTTATGCATATATGTGAACATTTTTGAAGTAGCTGTTATATTAATGTACTAGCCTTTTGTTACCCGGCGTTGCCCGGGGGACAAAGTATTCCCAGCCTCTGTTAGGAGACGGAATGAATACAGGGACAGGATCAAGCAAAGGAGCGTAATGAAATTGTCACACTCACTGACCAATGTCTGCAGGTCCTGTGGTAGGGCAGTTAGCCCTCTGGAAATAGGTCCCTCTCAGATCTGACTGGGTGTTGGAACTCTCTGGATCGTGCTCTTTCCAGCCTGGGCCACTCAGGCAGTGCAAAGCAGTTTCACTTTCGTTTCTGAGGTCTCTTCCTGTGTATCAGCTCAGTGAGTGCAATCCCAGCTCATGACCTGCAGAATCCTTTGTGACCACAGGGTGGCAGCACACTTTCACTCCAATACAATCCCCTCGCTGTCCCTCCCCCCCGGGGGCTATAGGGGGGTCTGACCTCTGCAGTGTTTCCTTCCAGGCTGCAAGGTGTATTCCTGCCAAGTTTCATGCGGATCGGTCCAGGCGTTCCCGAGCCTATGCATAACATACATACATACACACCCGCATACATACACATCCACATACCCACGTCCATTTTTATATATATAGATAATAATATGAGAATGTGGGAAAGATCATGTGGGAAATGTGGGAAAGATCATTTTGTCTTAATGCCTGTCATAATCCCCTCTATGAATGAAAGATTGACTGAAAGGGTACACAAGGATGTTGTTGACTCTTTATTCAGAAGCCTTCACTGGTGTATTCAGCTTTCAGCAAATCTTGATTAATCCTGCCTCCTCCCCCGCCCTAACTAAGAGGTGTGAAATAATATACAATTCTGTTAACAAGGTTGGAGTTGTACTGTTTTGGTGGCTTAGTGGATCGCAGTTATTACTAAAGAAGAGCAGTTGTATTAAAATTACAATTCATAAATAATTTACCCTTGATATACCTAGAACAGTTTAGAATACTTCAGTTGTACTTTAGTAAATCCTACAGAGTGAGTAGCTTGTGGAACTCTTTTGCCGATAACTCTATTCCTGTTTTACCTGTAATGGACTGAAGCCAACCTTATATATCTGAAATACTGTTGTTCTCCTAGGGAAAGGACATGGGCTGTCCATCACCCCATTGCCAGCAGGCCACATGATAGGAGGCACAATCTGGAAGATTGTTAAAGATGGAGAAGAAGAAATAGTTTATGCTGTTGACTTCAACCACAAGAGGGAGATGTATGTACGCAAGAGCCAGTCATTTGTTTACTGGCTGAAATTATGGTGGCATCATTATTTAGTGTTTCTAATTCCTACATATGCTTGGCTTTGTAATTAATACAGTCTTTCAACTAAGTCCACAGAAAGCAACTAAGTTTGGCAACTAAGTCCACAGAACATATCCACATGTTCCTGAGTTTGTCATAAGTAGAACACCAATGGCCTGAAAGAAGAATGGCCTATCTCATTTCCATTTTAGATGAAGCCTGGAGAAAAGTGTTTGCAGAGTTTAGAGCATTGCAATCTAGTTTATAATCTGGTGACTGTTCATTTGAAGTGATACAGAACAATTTGTTCACACAAAACAAGCAAAGATGAATTCTACATTGGCATTTTGGCATGTAAATTGGTGGCCATATTGGCCTTATCCCTTATGCTTTCCTATTATGCTTAGGTACTTCTACAACACAGTGATATCTTAATACTCCTTCAGAAAGTCCTCTCAAGAACCAGTGTCCAGTAAATGGAAAGAAGTTTTAGCTACAGTCTATGCATTTTAGTGTTTATTGTAGACTTTTTTCCTTTGGAATTAACTAGAACACTGAAGTTGTGTGATGTAATTTCTTTTTCAGCCATTTGAATGGATGTTCCCTAGAAATGCTCAGCAGGCCTTCCTTGCTTATCACAGATTCTTTTAATGCTACTTATGTACAGCCAAGGCGGAAGCAAAGAGATGAACAACTGCTAAGTATGTGTTTTGCCATATCACCTAAGTACCAACAATGGATGAAGTCTTTGTTGTAGAGAGAATTTTAAATCCTAAATAGTGTGTTGTGTTCATGAATATGATAAAACAGGAAATGTACTCTCTTAATAGGATTGTAAACTTGGTTTTTTCCTCTAGCTTCCTATGCTAGCTTTCCAAAAATTAAGAACTTGGGATGTTTAATTGGAAGAAGTATAGAGTGAGTGTGTGTGTTAGAAAATGTCTCTGTTTCCCCACAAAATATTTTTTTTAAAAAAACGGGAAGTTGATACATTGTGATCAAGATAAGTGATCAAGAGAAGATTTTCAGAATTGTTTTTGAGGGTGTCTTTTCCATTATTTAATTAAAACGTGTTAAAGTCAACTGTTTGTTAAAGCCCTCTCATTTCAGAAGATGACATTAATAAGGAGGTATTCCAGGACCTTCTTCATTGTCGCTCCAATGTTATGGAAGGTCTTCAATAGCAAAGCCTGAGACCCTTTCTGTAGGACTTTGTGTTAGGCTGGCATTCTAGGGAAAAAATTAAGTTAGTTTGGGGATTTTTCTTTATTTTCCTTTATATGGTGGTGTGAATATGACTTTTAAAACCTTGTCCTGTTTTAACGTCATGTTAAGCGGATCTGGACTGTTTGTTCGCTGCTTTGGATGGTAAAGAAAGGCAGATATAATTTAATAAAAATTGGATTTGGAAATTCTCCAAATCCAATTTTTAATGTGTAAAATTGCTGCAAGCCACATAGGGATTAAAGCCTCATCCTAGAGCTAACAGGGTTTTTATCTGTGACTGTGAAAAATAAACCTTTTTATACAATTGTGAATTTTAATTAAAATGCTGCTACTTAGCTAATGTCTACTTGCTTTTTTGTCTCCAGCAAATGTCTTGGAAACTCTGAGAGGGGATGGCAATGTCTTAATAGCTGTGGACACTGCAGGCAGAGTATTGGAACTTGCTCAACTACTTGATCAAATATGGAGGACTAAAGATGCAGGTTTAGGGGTCTACTCTTTAGCACTTCTAAATAATGTCAGCTACAACGTTGTGGAGTTCTCAAAATCTCAGGTTTGTTTTGCTTTTTGTATCTTCAGCTTATTTGTGTGACTAAATAAGCTGTTTCCTCACCTAATTGTGATGATTTATGAAGATTTAATAATTCTGTGTTGCTCGCCACTTGAATCCTCAATATTCTGAAGCAGATATTACTTTTCTTACAGCCAAATCCTAACTAGTGTTGGAGGAGGCAGGCCGGCAGGCCTGCATTGTATCCTGTGCAGGTTTGGCAGTCGCTGGAGCTCACCTTGAGGCAAGAGGGAGCTTGTCCCCTTACCCTGGGGTAAGCCCCAGCTAGCCCAATAGGGCTGCTTGAATCTGCACCAGTGAAATTGCTGGTGCAAATCTGAGCAGCCTGGATGGGGGCTGATTGACAGGGGGACGGTGTTTGAGGCCTGGGCCAGTCCCACCCTCTTCATCGGGCCAGCCTGCCCATGGGGCTGCCCTCCCGCTGCCCTGTTCTGCCCACGTCCTACCTTCCTCCCGCCCTTGCCAAGCCCCCACAATGACCGAACTCTGCCAGTGTGGTGATGACTTATGCAGCCTCCACAGCTACATCCCTGGGCTGGTGCTGCTCCCTGCGTCGGCCTAGCACCCGATTCATCTGTGCCTTATGACATGTTTTTGACCATGCTGGGCTGACACAAGCAAGATGTGCCAGCCTAGCACCTTCCTAGGGCTGCGCCCTCGATTGTTTACATGGAGTAACTTTGGCTTGGGTCCTGATAACTGCGAGCAGCATGCCACTTGCAAAATGGGGTTTCCCTGCCTTCTGTCCTACAGCACCCTTCTGAATAGCCAGTTCTGAGGCTCGGGGATCTGCCACCCTGTTGAATACAATGTGGTGGATTTCCAATGGAGGAGGGAGTTGCTGAAAATCCTGGCCCCTTTGTTTGAGTTGGAAAGGTCTTTCTGCTTGTACAAATGCTAGTTGAAATCCTACCCAGAAAATCCAAGAAGGTTGTCACTAGACTACATAGTAAATTCCTCCTCCTTTTCAACCATCTTGAAAAACTACTGCTAGAGCACCATTTCCCAAACTGGGTCTGGGACTGTGGGTCCAGATGAACCAGTTCTCTCACTCTATGTTAGATGACTTAGGACCCTATCCTATGAGGCCCAGTGCCATTGGTAAGGGCCTGCTACTGGTGTAGGGCCAGCACCAGGCCCTGGAGCCAGCCAGCAGTAAGTCTCACCGCTGCTGGCTGTGAGCTCTTTCGGGCGGGGGAGGGCATGGAGAGAGTAGAATGGCAGGGGAAAGGGTGGGCTGGAACTGGTGGTGGCCTCCACTGCTGGATCCTATCTTCTTTGTGGGGCTGTGTGAGCCAACATGGATGTTCTCAAGTCTGTCCTGGAAAAATAACCAGAGCAGACTTCAGGAGGCCCATTGCCGGGCCAGCACCTTTACCAGGGGGAAGGGGATGAATGCCCCCCTCTCCCAACATGCCTCCTACTGCTGCTGCAGCACCTATAAGATACAGCATTAGCCGTTTTGGTTCTGCTGCTCCTAACGGGGCTAGGCACCATAGGATTGGGCTGTGAATATGTTCATCAATAAGATTTATACATCATATATATTGTAAATACAGATCAGGTTCTGTTTTCCCAAGAAGGCAGATGATGTGGTCATTTGTTGTTTTTCTTCCCACCCAAAGGTGGAATGGATGAGTGATAAACTAATGAGGTGCTTTGAAGATAAGAGGAACAATCCTTTCCAATTTCGTCATCTATCTCTGTGCCATGGACTTACAGATTTGGCTCGGGTTCCTAGTCCCAAAGTTGTCCTTGCCAGCCAACCTGATTTGGACTGTGGTTTTTCAAGAGATCTCTTTATACAGTGGTGTCAGGATCCCAAAAACTCTATCATTTTGACGTATAGAACCACTCCTGGAACACTAACACGATTTCTTATCGATAATCCCTCTGAAAAAGTAATAGACATGGAGGTAAGAAAATATTGCTACTTCAGTTGGGCTGCAGTCCAAAGCACGGTTGAGAAAATACGTTCTGTCAAAATCATTGGGACTTCAGAATTGAAATGTTTAAGTCTCATATTGACCATATGTCTGATTAAAATGTAAGAAAATGACATTTTCTGAGAGAATTTCTATCCTTATTCTTTCAATATGTAGCAAATACACTTTTCCTCTGTTTCTTTAAAGAACAAGGAATAAAAGTTTAAAATGTTAAAATAGCATTTTGCAAATGAGTTCTAATAAATTTATGTTAATTGATCATACATTTAGAAAGGTTGAAATTACCATTTGCATTTGAGAGAGGATGATCAAATTTTAAATCTAATATTTGGAAAAGTTGCATAATCAAATTGTGATTAAATCATAACTTTATGCACTGCTGTGTGTGTGCATGTGTGTGTACATTTTTTAAGCCTAAATGTTGTACTTTCCATCCTATAATATAGTTTGGATAGGTTTTCCTAAGAAATAAGGATGGTTTTTCATACTATTCTACAATAAACATTGTAGAGCCATTGATTACGAAATCTAGACTATCACGCATTCATTATACATTTACATACAAAGTATTCATGTGCTCATGTAAGAAGGTCTGAAAGAGCTCTAACAGTTCACAAGCTTTATCTCAATTTGTCCTATATCAGCAGAACAAGATAATTATCCTAACAATAAAGTATGGATATAGAGATTTGTTACATACATCAATTATTACATTCCATTGTAAATTAAATTTTTATCAAAGTAATTTTTAGATACGTAATGTTGAGGCTTTTAATGCTTTCCGCAATTTGCTATTTGTACCTGACCATTAATGCTTATAATAGCCCATTAGAGTGTGTATTGAGAATACAATGTAAAAACTAAATCGCTGCATATGCCTGCGATTATTTCCCTTTTTGGTATGTATATAATCTTCTTTCAGCTCAGAAAAAGGGTCAAATTGGAAGGGAAAGAACTTGAGGAATACTTAGAGAAGGAAAAATTGAAGAAAGAAGCTGCTAAAAAATTGGAGCAATCTAAAGAGTGAGTACCTCTCTATAGTCATACATATTTCTGGAAATGGTTCAGAAATGTAGCCTTAGAAGGTGGTGGTATGTCTGGCGTATCCTTAACTTAAATAAGAGCAGTCTTATTGCTGCAGATACTTCAATGCTTGTATATTTTGTATATTTTTTCTATTCTAATCAACACTTTTGTTCTAAGTTAATTTTGAAAAAGTTCTATTTTAATTGTTTTGTGATTACATCCCAAGTCAATAGCACAGATCCTAAAATATGCGAGAGTTGCATATAAGAATAAAGGTGGGGGACAGAAAGTTTGGTATGCAGTATAGGCCACCATCCTATCTATGTATTGTATAGAACCTTTGGGCCTATTCTGTAAACAGCTAGTGCAGCCATTGATTGGCTGCAAGTGGTTTTCTATTTGATCAACATGTAAATGAGAGTACCCTGACATCTACTCTGACCCTTGGAAAATAAGACTGTTACGATAGTATAATTATTTTTCATGCGTGCATGGGTATGGGTCTAAACTATTTCCGGCTCTCATTTTAGAGCAGATATTGATTCCAGTGATGAAAGTGATGCTGAAGAGGATGTTGATCAACCATCTGTTCATAAAACGAAACATGACTTGATGATGAAAGGTGAAGGTAACCGAAAAGGAAGCTTCTTCAAACAGGCCAAAAAATCTTACCCCATGTTTCCGGCTCCAGAAGAGAGAATTAAGTGGGACGAATATGGAGAAATTATCAAGTATGTGGAATTGACAAAAAACTGGTAGTATTTAATGTTTCTAGCTGCATTGGAAAAGGCAGGAGATACCCCGAGGAGTAAGGGAATGGTAGCAGCAATGGCCCCTAGTCCAAATAAACCAGGGATTATGGGGTTAATCACAGAACTCCTGCAGCAGGAACACAGCTTCAGGAACACAGGGCTCTGGCTATGAAGGGAGGTTGGCACAGGTGCAGATGGGTGTGGCTGATGGTAGAGCCTGATGATTGGCCTGCCTCAGTATAAAGTTGGAGGCAGGAGCTGCAGTAAAGCTCCTTAGGGAGGTGCTGGAAGGGAGCACCTTGGGTAGGTGCTGGAGAAGCACCAGGTAGGTGCTAGATGGATGGCTTGCTGAGTGGATAGACTGATGGCTGGACTTCCTGCCTGCCTGCCTGAAGGACTCTTGGATGGACTGACTGGATAAAGGAAGGTAAGGTAACTGTGGGAAACTATTGGGAACTGTTGTATGGCTGCCACGCCCCCGGAGCTACCAAGTGGAGGAGGCAGTTGTGGCTTAGGCAAGCTGACTGCCTATTGTTTGGTGGTGGGTTTTGTTGGTGTTAGGGTATCTGGAGCTAAGCCAGTGTTGAGGGCAGTCTGGAGGAGGCTGGCCAGCCGGTGATCCCAAGCAAAGCTGCTAGAAGAGAGGAGGCCGAGTGGGTGAATGAACCCCCTCCCTCTTGCCTATCTCTGAGGCCGCTCTGGAGGGGAAACTAGTTAGCCTAGTGTGGGCATTGCGGCCCTTGGGGAGGCCCAGCAGAGAATTGGGCAGAACACTAGCCCAGTCCTATGGTGTCTTGGTGCCAGGTGGAACACCTGCACTAAAATGGCCGCTGCAGTATCTTGCTGGGCCAGAGCTGCCGCTGGAGTCTCCTCTGAATAAGGGAACATTCTATGCCTGAGCTGGCACAGAACTAAGGAGGCCCTTGTCGGGCTCCAGGAGGAACATAATATTTGGCAGCAGCCTCTGCCGCTAACAATCATCCCCTAGGTCTGCCCATCCTCTGCCCAGTTCTGACCCCTTCCCCCCATCCTCTCCCCATCCCAATAAGCCTTTCTGCCACCTGGCCGTGGATACACCTGGATACTCATTGCCTGGCATCCTGTCTTGTATCTTGCCAGTGGTTCTGGCCTCTCTGCCAGGTCAGAATGACTTAGGGAACATTTGTGACACCCAGCACCAGTGGTGGGGCTGGAGTACCAGGGTGTGCCCAATAGGATCAAAGGTAATGGGTGCCTTTTTTAAATATACCTAATAAATGTGCAAGCAGCTAAGGCATTCCTCCAAGAATTTAGGAGTAGAATCAAAAAGTTGTATTTAAATTCTTATCATTTGCCATCTGTAGGGTTTTATTGAGGTGGCAATCTAATACATTTGTACATATTTAAGGAACATGTATAGCATAGCACTGTTTTCTTTGTGGCAATTATGTTTAAATACAATTTGAACTGGGATTACATGCCAAAACATCTAGTAAATAGCATATCCTAAAATATTAGTACCTGCATATAACAATACCTTGCAGGCCACCATTTTGCTGCTGTTCAAAATATCTCTTTTGATATCGCGTCATGTTTACTGAAGAGAGACAAGTTATGTTGTCCTTTTAGATACAAGGAGAACATAACATGTCTCTCTTCAGTAAAAATGCCACAGTGAGTGTTTTGTAATATAGTTCAGTTCCAAACGCCCACAAAGCTTTCCTTAAAAGGACGTATCTATCTTCTATATATATAAAAATGAATGTGTGTGTGTGCGTATGTATGTTCAAGCATAACTCTGGAATGCCTGGAGCGATTGACACCAAACTTGGTACACATATGCCTTACAATCTGGAAAGAAATACTGCAGGGGTAAGACACACCCCTACTACCCCTAGGGGTGGGGGTCGGAAGGGGGTGACATGTAAAAATAATTGAAAACGGCCAACATTAGTGTCAAATCCATAGTTTTCGGGGTCGCTAAGCTGATTGGTGACAGTCCCGATGACATTTAAGCCCAAGTGTAGTCGAATAGAGCGTACCCCTAGGGGTGGGGGTGGGAAGGGGATGGCATGTAAAAATAATCGAAAACGACCAATATTACTGTCGAATCCATAGTTTTTGGGGTCGCTGAGATGAATAGTGACACTCCCGATGCCGTTTCAGTCCATGTTCAGCCCCCATCAGCATGGGGGGTGAGAAGGGGTGAAAAATAAAATGTCCAAATGATCGACATTAGTGTCAAATCCATAGTTTTCGGGGTCGCTAAGCTGATTGGTGATAGTCCCGATGGCATTTAAGCCCAAGTGTAGTCGAATTGAATGAATAGAACTCTGTAGAGCCTTCTGGAAATTTTTAGAAACCATTATGCCCCAGTCTTGGACACCAGTCAAATACTTGTCAGGTTACCAGGCGTACTCACTTAATACAAGTCTATCGATACCGTAGTAGATGCCTATGAGGTTGTCAATTTCCCATCAGACTTCCTACACTCACTTGATCCGGCTGGATTGCCACCACATCGTCTTTTACTTACAGTGGGATCTCCAATTATTTGGAGAACCTTGACCTGCCAAAACTTTGCAACGGCACAAGGCTGTGTGTCAAGAAGATGCTGGGTACTGTAATTGAAGTGACTATCTTAACAAGAAAGGGAGAGGGTGAAACAGTTTTTTTCCCACGGATAACACTCATTCTGACGGATCTCCCTTTTAATTTTAAGAGATTGCAATTTCCAGTGAGACTTGCATTCTCGATCACGATCAACAAGTCACAGGGGCAAATGTGTCAAGTCACACTATTAAGTACTGCAGAGTGGATTTGAGATCGCCATGTTTCTCTCATGGACAACTTTATGTAGCTTGCTCAAGGATGGGTTCACCCAAGACTTTATTTATTCTTGCTCCTGGAGGTGAAACTAAAAATGTTGTTTATAATCAAGTTCTGAGTTAATTTAATACTATAGTGAATTTGTAAAAGCCTTTACTTTATAATTTTTATACTATACTTTTAATTACCTGTACATAAAATTACTTCAATTTTACCCTGTAGATAGAATTCATTCCTTTTCCTGTCTAATAGAAGCTTGGGATGCATAAATACCCAGGCAATGCTGGGTAAAGGCAAGCTAGTAGTCTGTAAAATGTGTTTATGAGCTCAACACTTGAAATCCTGGATTATTTTTTTGTTGTGTTTTGTTTGGGGGCTTTTGAACATCAAAGGAATTTATTTTATTTATGCATATTGCCTTTTGTACCCTTCATTTCCTTGGCATATCTCTAATTCACCATTAACAATTTTCCATTGTTTAGACCAGAGGATTTCCTTGTTCCAGAGCTTCAGGCAACAGAAGAAGAAAAGAACAAACTGGAATCAGGACTCACAAATGGTGAGGAACCTATGGATCAGGATCTAGCAGATGTTCCTACCAAATGCATCTCAGCAACAGAATCAATGGAAATAAAGTGAGTGTGTCAAGATCATTTGCCGCCAGGGTGTAGTCAAGAGGGGCTGGGTGGGAGTGGAGCTCCAGGACTACTTCTGCAGCAGGTAATATCATTAGCAGGAGTGCTGAGATGCTGTTTACCAGATGCTATATTTATCAAAGGATTTTGAAAGTTCAAGCATATGCTGTCCATCAGGTCAGTCCTCAAAGATTTCTTAAAGATGAATAAAGCAAAACTTTTTTACTTCTTTACCCTGGGCAGATGTTTTCCCTTCTGTTCCTGTAGAATACATAACCTCTGCTTCTGAATTGCTCCTCCTGCCCCTGAGATCACCCCACTTATCTCCTCTTCCTGATACCTCCCTTCTTTTTTCTGCTATTTGAAAAGGTAGAGAGAATGGGTAAGAGGAACAAAGTGAGGTAGAGAGAGTAGACTGGAGTACTACTGCCTTTTCAAATGGGAGTGTGGCAATATGATGACCTCAGCTATTCTTCTACCACCAGGTAGTGGGCAGGACACCTCCCTCCTAATGTTTTGCTGTGGAGCCATAGTCCCACTGGGTCCCAATAGAGTGGGGCTGTAACACTTGTATTACAATTTTAACAAGCAAAAAGTAAATTTCTATTGAGTGAATAATCTTTCGTTTTGTCATTGTGAGTTTGGTTCTCTTTCTTGTATTCAAATTAATGAATAATGCATTCAGTAAATAAATAGCTGAGGGTTTTTTCCCCTTACATCAAATTTTAGAGCTCGTGTTACATACATAGACTATGAAGGACGCTCAGACGGAGACTCCATCAAAAAAATCATTAATCAGATGAAGCCAAGGCAATTGATCATTGTCCATGGACCTCCTGACGCCAGTCAGGATCTTGCAGAATCCTGCAGAGCATTTGGTGGAAAGGATATTAAAGTTTATATGCCCAAACTGCATGAAACTGTAGATGCAACCAGTGAGACTCACATATACCAGGTAAAATTTTAGAATTGGGTAATCAAGATTGGGTAGCTATATTATCTCTTTTAAAATGCATGTTTCAAACATGTACTTAGTTACTTGTATAGACAGTTCCTTCTTGGCAAATTGTTTATTAGAGCCACTTTAAGTTGCCCTATGATGCAGGGGTTGATGCAGACAATTTGGTTAACATTCTGCAGGCTAGTAACTGTGCAACTATCTGTTACTACTGCAGTTACTGCTAGGCCAGTAACTAAGACTGCTGTATTTATTGAAGGAAGGAAGGATAGTATGTACAACCCCATCTACTTTTGTGGCTGGTATTGTTAATTGTTCTCTGCTTTTTTTCACCAGTCTTTCCCTGCTCTGTTTTCCTATATGGTATTTCTTAGAGGCCTTCATCTCACTAAGTAGTTAGCTGCAATAGCTATGTAACAGTTTGCATTATATAGTGGCTTGGGCTTTTGTTGAGCGTGCAAGAGAAGGAAGTCGCAAAACAAGTTGTGAAACGCTGAAGTTCTGTTTTAAGAAATGCAAAACCTAAATCTCATGAGAACCTGTTGCCAGTGGTAATGATGCCTCATTTATTTCATACAACTTGGAATGATAGCTTCTTGTTTGTCGTGACTTAGTGGGTAATGTATATGACCAGACCTGTTCAAAGCAAAAGTATACCAAACCAAGTTGCATACCTTGGTTTTCAGTTTCTCCTTGATCCACAAGTGCCTATTTATGAGCCCCGCAAACCCCAGAAATTATACACCCTGCTTCAGTTGCTGAGGCTATTATTCAGGTGCTTCTAATTTCTTCTTGGTTTGTAGGAAATTGCTTGACCTGTTTCATATGTTGGCTAGACTCTTCTGGTCCACAAAATAAGAATTGCAATATAGAAGTGATTTGTTATAATCCTTCAGTCTCTTCCAAACTGTGACTTATCAAGGGACATATAAATGGACTGTCTGGTTTATCTGTTTTTAAAAATATTCTTTAATTGCTATTTAGGTCAGGTTGAAAGACTCTTTGGTCAGCTCTCTTCAGTTTTGTAAAGCTAAAGATGCTGAACTGGCATGGATAGATGGAGTCCTGGATATGCGGGTTTCCAAAGTGGACACTGGGGTCATTTTGGAAGAAGGAGAACTGAGAGATGATGGTGATGATATGGAAATGCAAGTGGATGCACCCTCTTCAGATTCTAGTGTTGTTGCACAGCAGAAAGCCATGAAGAGCCTCTTTGGAGAAGATGACAAAGAAATATGTGAGGAGTCTGAGATCATACCTACCTTGGAACCCTTGCCACTAAATGAGGTATGAAGATGTCCTTCCTCTCTTCAGATAAGTTTGTAGTGCTTCAGGCATCTGACCTTTTATTCAAAGGATACTATTGAGATGTCCTTCATGTTGGAATCTAGTTTTATGGAAATTTTACTGGAACATCTAGTTTTACTGGAACCTCTCTTGTTAAAATGGTTAAAATGAAAAGAATTATTTAGAAAAAGAATTAATTTATTTGGTTCATGTATGCATTGAATATATTGTGGCTGTCTGTTTCCAGCCCTTCTGTTGACATCCTCCAGGGATGGCCAACTTCTCCATTTGCAGTTGGAAACTGAATAACTTTATCTTGTCTTGATCAACATTTGCCAAGACTGTGCTCAGTCAGTTAATAATCTTGCAGATTGGATACAGCACACTAACCACCATTTGACCTAGCTTTGTTAGGTCTGTAATTTGCTAAAGACTTGTGTCCTGTGCCCAAGACTGTACTTCTGGAAACAGCTGTTCTCATTGATGCTGCTATGAAGTATCTGGGGACCCATTGGTTCCGCTAGCCACTACCTATTAAACTTATGTCCATAATCCTAGCAATATGAAGATGAATCTTGGCACATATTAATTTAACATTGCAAAGAGTATTTTTCTTCACATCTTTCAATAAACCTTTGGTTTGTACCTTCTTCACTAAAGGTTCCTGGACATCAGTCTGTCTTCATGAATGAACCAAGACTGTCTGACTTTAAACAGGTTCTCTTGCGAGAAGGAATTCAAGCTGAATTTGTAGGAGGAGTCCTTGTATGTAACAATGTGGTCGCTGTTCGCAGGGTAAGTTTGTGTATGTGCTTTTATGTGCCAAATATAGTGAAGTAGTAAATCTCTTCTTTATGAAGTCAGTAAGTAAACTATAATACGTTTTTATTACAGACTGAAACTGGACGCATTGGATTGGAAGGCTGTCTCTGTGAAGATTTCTATAAAATTAGAGACCTTTTATATGAACAATATGCCATTGTCTAAAGAACTGTAAATATGATATACATGGACTTGTTTATTTTTTGAGATTCTTCAACAGCGCACATTTTATAGGGCAGTTACTAGTTGATACATAGGTTTCAAGCAGAATTGCCTGAAGTTGGAATAATTGGATAAGTTGCAGATAAAGTAGTAGTATATAATTATCCTGTACATTCCACCAATTTTATTTCAAACAAATACAAAACATTTGTTGCAAAATACCTATTATACATTGTTTGATAGCATTTCAGTTATAGATATTCTTATGAAAATTGTTCTTTAAAATATTAAGGTTTTAAGTAAAAATTCAAAAAGTGTAGATTTAAAGGTCAGATGTCTATTTTGCAATTAAAATACTTTCCTTTCACTTGTGATTTTTGTGGGGAATTTTAAATTCACTGCTTCTTTGGTAAAACCAAATTCAGTAGGCTATGAAATATTGGTCATCCTTACTATCAATCATCTGGTAGTTCTCCCCTGAAAATTAACATACTTCTTAATATTGAAAGTGTGTAATATAAAGGGGGATGTAGTTATTTATTAGGACGTCTAAAGTACTTTTGGTGAGGCTTTCAAGGTGTCTTCTTTTGGTATTTTGGACAATCAGTTCAGCCACTGCATTATTGCTAGTAAACAAACTGTATGATTACCCACAGTTCCTTTCCATAGGAAAGGAGCCAGTGTGTTGGCTTCCCATGTTAGATGGGGAAGACCTGAGGTGGGTACTGGAGGTCTTGGCACAAATTGGAGCTTTGCCTCAGAACAGATTGCAGGACCAATTCAAGAGCCTATGATGGCAAACTCAGTTGCTGCTGCTGCTGCTGCTGCTAATATTATACCATGACTTTTAAATTAGTGCCTCCAAGGCAGAAAAAATAATCCTACAGATTTTATTGCTATTACAGAGTATACTTCCAATAAAATAAAATGGTTGATTTAAGGTTTTTTTCCTGAATTCCTTAGTATTAATCCTGTTTGCTCTTGAAAGGAAGCAGAAAAGAGCATTTAAGTAGCCCTGTAGTGAATGACATGAGAACAAAATTTGCATAACTAGATAATAACTATTTTGTTACCTGACAAAAAAAATAGCATAATCATTCTATCACTGTTCTGAAAATGTATGCTAGGTTCAAAAATGTGTAATGAATTCTACATTCAATTATGTTTAATGAAGGAAAATGCATTCATTTTATTTTTGTTGCTCTCCATGTATAGTTGCCAGATTAAGTTAGAACTGCCCTTTAATATAGTTGGATAGATGGAGAAATATAGCTATGAATTTTTCACACCATTCCAGCACTTTGGGCAATGTTACAATTGCTACATTCTGATCTAATAGGAGATTGCGGGGCGGGGGGAGGTTTACAATTCTGCCGTACAGTGGTTTTGTTTGTGCCATACTTATAGTATGAATATTACATGTTCTTTTCAATCATATCTCTATTTAACCTAAATAATGCACATTTGGCTTTTGCATTTTTCCCCAACTGTCAAATCGGTGAACTTTACTTAAAAGACAGAGAGGACTTTCATCGTGAATCAAGGGAACAATCTTACATCTCAGTGATACCACAGTTTTGAATCCACTACCTTTTATGTCTCAAATTGTCTGCTCCTTGAAAAAATTACTTTTCAAAATATGTCACTTTTAAGTTGGCAATCAAATTATAAACCTTGCTGACAACTTATAAACTTAATGTCTCATTGCTGCATTAAAAAAAACCCCCACAGGATAATAAATCCATTCCACACGAATAGGTGCTGTGCATTTATCTGTATAATTTGAGGGAAAATGGGGACATGGTGGCGCAGCGAGTTAATCCGCTGTTGCTGGGCTTTCGACCGCAAGGTTGGGAGTTCAAGACTGCGCAATGGAGTGAGCTCCCGTTGCTTGTCCCAGCTCCTGCCAACCTAGCAGTTCGAAAGCACCTAAATGCAAGTAGATAAATAGGGACCACTTCGGTGGGAAGGTAACGGTGTTCCGTGCGCTACAGTGTAGAGTCATGCCGGCCACATGACCACAGAAGCTTGTCCTTGGATAAAAACGCCAGCTCTACAGGCTTTGAAACGGAGATGAGCACCGCCCCCTACAGTCAGTCACGACTAGACCATTCGGTCGTGGGGAAAACTTTACCTTTATGTCTATATGGCATGTTGTTAAAGATGGTCTCACTAATTCTCAAGGTTTTTTTTGGCAATTTAAAATTGAATTCATAGTTACAGATTAGTAAAATTATTTGTATCTTGGAGTCTCCCTGGACAAGCAGGAGTTGATCATCTTGAGTCTATCAAGCCTTCTCGTTCAGAGGTAATATGCCATTGGAAATAAGTGGCACAGATTTCTCATGTGAGCAGGCTTCTCCATTGGTTTCAGTGCTAAGATAGTTCTATGCATGCAGTTAAAATGCAAGTATGAAACTACCCTTCTACTTGCACCCTTACACTCGTGTTAGAATTCATGTATGTATCAGAAGGCTTTGTCAGGGTTGATTCTCTTCAACTTCAATTTATTTTTATTTTTTTGCAGAGACTTGGAACTAAAACAGTAGATATTAGCACCCTTCATTGGGCTGGTGGTCGGTCTGTCCTGGTGTCATCATACAAATACCATGAGTAGGCAAGATGTGGGAAAACAATATGCACTATTTTCATCTTGTTCCAATCTCCAAAGGTTGAGTTACACTGAAACATAAGGTTTTAAAGATCTGTGAGAAGCAGGGGAATCAGCAGGAGTGTTTCAAAATAAGCACTTATTAAAAAGAAAAGAGACTCTGCCAAACACTAGAGATCTTTTGCTACTGGGAATGCAGGATGTCTACTACTTTAGTAGTAAATTTAATTGCTTTCAGGCACTTGCTAGTTCATTTGGAAAAAAAACTCAAGCGAAGATATACCCCACTGGGCCCTAAAATAATTGTCACAAGAAGTTCTTTAGTGTTCTGTAGTTCATGTCTCTTACAGTGAAGGTGTCTTGCTTATAAAATTGTCAAAGGGAATCAGTTTTCCTTGGGAGAATAGTTTGAAGGTCAAGCTATATTTTTTGCCATTAGTTTTTAAAATAAGCATTTAGAAGTTTAGCCAGTTAACTTTAACTGTGTTGCTTTCTGTGAACGGTAAAGAACTTCAAAAGAACACAAGGCCTTTAGAAATGCAAGTGTGTGGGAGGTCAAGTTCCTACAAAGCAAAAGTCATCTTAACTCACAAAGATCACCGTTATGCCTTACAGTATTTTATACCAGTTTCTTGCCGGGCAGACTAATCCTACACTGTGCTGGAACAGGCATTGTAGGTGGCAGCTGGAGGCCACCTCAGGGTAAGGGGATATTTTCCCCTTATCCCGGAATAGATCTCAACAGCCCCAAGAGGGCTTCTCAGATCTGCACCAGTAAAATTGCTAGTGCAAATCTGAGAGTCCCATGCAAGGCTGAACAGGCCAGGGATGGCATAAGTGCCGGATCTACACTCTACCCCCTTCCCTGGCCCCCCTCCTCTCTCTCTGCCCTCCCCTCACTCTCCCTCCACCTTTGCTGGGGGCCGGGACAGCCGAACTCATTCAGTCTGTGGGCTGCTCTGGTGCAAGCTGGCTGGAGAACGTCCTCATGTTAACGTAGCCTGCAGTCAAGTGGCGCAGATGTGCCTTATGGCACATTTGTGACACTTCAAGGCAAGCACACTGACATGCGCCAGCCTAAGTGGTACTCTGGATTGTGCCCATAGTAATTTACAGTAGTATTACTTGCTTAGACCAAGTCAAATCCGCTCTCCTTCAATAGTACATCAGTATTGTAATCTTACGTACCCTTCCTTGGGAGCAAGCTTCACTGAGCTCAAAAAGACTTGGTAGATCTGTAGGAGAGACTGCATCAGTGTAAAAACTATGGACATGGCAGGGCTGTGGAATTGATACACAAGACATCTGACTCCACTAAAAATTGCTTCTGACTAGAGCCCTGAGCAGGGCAGCGGTGTTGGAAGCCATTTTGGTTGGAGTTGGAACTCTTGTGTACAGCCTCCACAGGCAGGTGTTACGACTTTGATGGCAATAAAACTAAGAAAATACCAACATTTTAAATTGAACTAGGGGGCATTTTACTCACATAAAAAATGTTACAAAGATGAATTTTAAAACTTAAACATTTCCCTGTGAAGACTGTTAGCAGAACTATTTCCTCAGGTATGTGTGTGAATGTACAGTCTGCTGGTCGCTCATTATGAGGGCTGGGTAGGAGTCTTTTTCTGTCATCCAAATTGGCTGTGGATGGCAGGTTTTTTTCACCTACCGTAGACTAAAGAGGGAGGGACAGTGTGTCTAGTAGGTTTCATGTTTTCTTCAAAAAATGTTACTTGTGTTTAATAAAACTAAACCCAACCAATAGTTTGGTGTCTTCACTAGGGGTGATGTAGGGATGTAATAGGTTACTCAGGAGGCCAGATGCAGGGGTGTGGCAGCAGAATGCAAGTATCTCATGTCTTGTATGCTCCTTGAGGCATCTGATGGGCCACTGAGATAAAGGAAGCTGGGCTAGATGGGCCTATGGCAGTGGTGTCATTCAAATGATTTAGGAACAGGAACTCACTTTTGATTGGCACTTGTTGGGAACCCGGAACCAGCCACGGAGCCCGTTAGGATCCGGAATGCCCGTTCTGGTCCGTTCCCCCTGAATGACATCACTGGCCTATGGCCTGACCCAGCGGGGCTGTTCCTATGTTCCTAATGGAGACTCCATGCTGTCAGCTGGAATCTCTCATGTGTTGTATTGATACCTGAAATCAGAACTCTGGAAATTCATGTTGTGTGGTCTGGCCCTTAGGAGGCCTATTTTGCCAGTTTGCTTTCAGTGAGTATTTGGGGAGATCTAGAATTTTTTAAAAAAATCAGAATTAGAAATTTTATTGAATTTGCTGCTACTTAGAGTTGGAAACTGTTACTTACATTTTTTATGTTAATTGATTTTATTGTATTGATTTGTAGCTGGCTTCCTTAGGCTTTTTGAAAGATGAGACAATATAAATTGAATAAACAATTTATTTTTCCTATATCTGCAACCCACCTATCTTTTAAGAACATATAACGCCATTTTAGTCTTCAAACAAGTTATGCTCTCAAAAGTTCCCAACTCTATTCTATATTAAGTCACTATATTGACTATTCTGGGACAGGCATTAAACTGATTCTTCTAGGGGCAAAATCCTACCAACTTTCCAGTGACATGTATCGTTTGTGCTGACGTTGTTAGTCAATCAGTTGAAAATACCACAGCTGACTTCAAATTCATCCTCATTGAAAATGGTTTCTGATCTAGTTTGGTTATTTGGCAGGCACCTGTTGCAGCCATACTTTTAAAAAAAAGTTTCATTCATGAGAACTTCTTGAGATCAATCAGGATTCATGTTCTTGTCCACTTTTGGGTATATTCCATTAAGAAGATGGTTCTCAGTGATGATTCATCTGTGATGTGGCTCAGAAATTAGGAAGGAAGACCAGAGACATAGGACTAGGCAACTTCGCATTATCGCCACATCTTTTTTGAAATTAAATATGCGCCATCATATGCATGTTTACTTGGGGGGGGGGGGAAATCCCATCACGTTCAATACAGTTGTAGGATAAATCCCTGGTTTTCTATATTTTTTTCCTATTTTTGGAAACTTCTAACCCTTCCTCCCTCCAGGATTTCTGTGATGCTTTGAACAACCTAACAGCCACTAGTGCATCGTCCTGTAGTAGCCCTTTTTGAATTGAGCTCCTATACTGAAAAACCACATGTCAGAATGAGGATGCACTTTCATGTCTGGAACTCCCCAAAAACACATTCTGGTCAACTTTGTTGAGATTGGCATGTGTCCACTGATTGGGCAGCTAAGCCCACCTGGTTAGGAAAAGGGGTGGGATGGGATGCCCAGGTGATCCTAACATCCAATCAGTGACTTCACTGCAGAGAGAGCAGGGGAGAAAGGTTTGGTGCCAACTCACAGCCCGATCCTAACTCATACTGGATTAAGAAGTGGTGCCAGCCTGCTCCATATCAAGCGCGAGGTTGAGGCTGCATGTGGCGCAACTTGGAGTAAAGGAAATTCCCTTTATCCCATGTCACGCTGCAGCAGTTGCAACAGGGCTACTCAGAGCAGCGCCAGTGAAATTGCTGACCGTGTAAGGCCAACCAAGCCAGGGATGGGTTAGGATCCGGTCTAAGTGATGGAGGCCGGTTCCCCCTTCCCAGGCCAGTCCGCCCACTGGCCCACTCTCCCCCCACCCCAATTCGCCCTCCTTCTGCACTCCCCAATCCCCTGCTCTTGCTGAACTTAGCCAGGGTAAATATGCCCTTCTTGGGCGGTGCAGAGGCTGGATTTGGCCTCTACTGGCCAGCACACATCCTCTCATCAGCTCAGAGCACAATCCTAAACTAGAGTTAGGCCAGCATAAACTAAATCAGCACAGTTTGGCCAGCACAAAGGCCACCATAAAATGTGTTTGGACCACACTTGGAGTCAGGGAGGATGGCTCACATCTGTGTGCTGGCCTCTGATTCTGAGAGTGGTCCAAACATACTTTGCGGTGTCCCTTGTGTGCTGGCCAAACTGCTGGCTTAGCTTATACTGGCCTAACTCATTTTAGGATTATGCCCTTAAATCGATTCCCGAGTCCGTGCAAACATGCCTTATGGCATTTTGGGACAGTACTAGGCCAGCACAAGTGTCATTTGCTGGCCTACGGAATGTTTAGGACTGTGGTCTCAAGCACTACATCTACTTGGGCCCCTTTTGACCCTCCTCTCGCCTCAGGAATTTATCCCGATCAAGTCTGTATAGGCTTGTGGCCTTAATTTCTCTTGTATTCCGATATCTTTATACCAATGAGTGGCCGAATAGCTTTTGTATCTTGTTGCCAAGTAAATCAGTTCTCTTTTATTACCCTTTGGAATCAGCAGCTGTGTTTTGTAGGATATGGGGGGAGGGGTGGTGTGCTGCTTTTCCGCTGTGGTCTCCATTGGGTCAAATAAGTTAACATTGCATAAAAATGCTGCAATCTGTTTTCCTAACACGCCAGATTAGCCAGACAGTCAGTGTCTTCCATCCTTGACTACTTTCAATTGGGCCAGGTCCTCCTTACATATTACTGTAAGGGAAATTTCTCAAATCTTTAGCAAAAGCAGGATTTTGCTCATCATATGGTCTGTACAGCTTTTATTGTTTTATATAATTTCATTTATTATGCTTCAGAGGGTTCCCCCCCCCTCTACATAATCCCTGCGATTTGACTAATGCACAATATTGCAAATGCATCACTACCCAGGACAACAGACTTTAAATCACTTGTGGGTCTCTAAACCTCTTATGCTGATTAAAAGTGTTAAGGTTATTATTTTTTTATGTAACTGGAGCTAAATTTAATTTATGTTGCCGCCAAAGGAATACTCTCATATTGCAGAACATGTTCCTGATTATGTTTCCATTGGAGTCAATGGTGAAATCCTCAGCTTCAGCTTGATTGGGCTATATCTATGATCCCAGGATTGTGTGTGTGGCCAGTGGCATTACGTAGTTCTCGAAAGCTCAGGAAGGTGAAGTGTTCTTTTTAAAGTTTGTTTTCATTTTTTAAGTCTATGGAGCCTCTTCTATGCAGGCTATGCAGGAATCATTTTAGCAAATAGTTTCTGCGCTTTTTCTTCTAAACCACATTCCCCTCTTGCTAGTAATAATTTTCTATTTGTTACCACTAACCCTTCCTTACATTTTTTACCAAGGACGCATTTCCACAACGCTGCTAATGATGCGTGTTTGCAACATTTTCAGGGGACCTCCTAGATGAGGTAAATGCCTTCAGAAAAAAGTCAAGGTGTTTCCATATCCCTGGAACAGAGATATTGCAAATGTGCAACTCTGGTTGAAAAAGAACCCTTGACTTTCGAAGGGCGGATTTCCCTCAGATGAGGAGACTAGTTAGACAGAAATTGAAAGGGAAGGTAAAAAGAGTCCAATCCCTCCAGGCTGCATGGAAGCTGTTTAAAATAACAGTAGTAGAGGCCCAGTGGAAATGTATACCGCAAAGAAAGAAGGGTTCGACAAGGTCCAGGAGGGTGCCTGCATGGCTGACAAACAAAGTTAGAGAAGTAAAGAGCAAAGAAGCTTCTTTCCGTAAATGGAAGTCTTGCCCCAATGAGGAGAACAAAAAAGAACATAAACTCTGGCAAAGGACAAGTAAGAAGGTGATACGGGAGGCCAAGAAAGCGTTTGAGGAACGCATGGCTAGCAACATAAAAGGGAATAATAAAGGCTTCTTCAAATATGTTAGAAGCAGGAAACCTGCCAGAGAGGCGGTTGGCCCGCTGGATGGTGAGGGAGGGAAAGATGAGATAAAAGGGGACTTGGAGATTGCAGAGAAATTAAATGAATTCTTTGGGTCCGTCTTCACAGCAGAAGAACTTGGGCAGATACCACAGCCCTTCCTAATGAAGGAATTAAATCAGATACTGGTTAATAAAGAAGATGTTTTAGATCAAATTGATAAACTACATATAAATAAGTCACCAGGCCTAGATGGTATACACCCAAGAGTAATTAAGGAACTAAAGAACGAAGTTGCTGACCTCTTAACTAGAGTATGCAACTTGTCCCTTCAAACGGCCACGGTGCCAGAGGATTGGAGGATAG
The DNA here is from genome assembly GCA_029204185.1 of Lerista edwardsae. Classification (NCBI taxonomy): domain Eukaryota; kingdom Metazoa; phylum Chordata; class Lepidosauria; order Squamata; family Scincidae; genus Lerista; species Lerista edwardsae. The sequence continues at coordinate 1,524,448 of JAJKFI010000033.1, forward strand.
CCAATGTCACGCCAATCTTTAAAAAAGGGAGAAGGGGGGACCCTGGAAACTACAGGCCTGTCAGCCTAACGTCTGTTCCGGGTAAGATGGTGGAAAGCCTCATCAAAGATAAAATCCTAAAACATGTAGAGGAACAAGTACTGCTAAAGGAAAGTCAGCATGGCTTCTGTAAGGGTAAGTCTTGCCTCACAAACCTTTTAGAATTCTTTGAAAAGGTCAACAGGCACGTGGATGTGGGTGAACCTGTGGATATCATATACCTGGATTTTCAGAAGGCATTTGACACGGTCCCCCACCAAAGACTGCTGAAGAAACTTCACAGTCAGGGAGTAAGAGGGCAGGTCCTCTTATGGATCCAGAATTGGTTGAGGGCCAGGAAACAGAGAGTGGGGGTCAATGGGCAATTTTCAGAATGGAGAGAGGTGAAAAGCGGAGTGCCCCAGGGATCTGTCTTGGGGCCCGTGCTTTTCAACTTATTCATAAATGACCTGGAGACAGGGATAAGCAGCGAGGTGGCCAAGTTTGCGGATGACACAAAACTTTTCCGGGTGGTAAAAACCAGAAAGGATTGTGAAGAGCTCCAGAAGGATCTCTCCAAGTTGGGGGAATGGGCAGCCAAATGGCAGATGCGTTACAACATAGACAAATGTAAAGTGATGCACGTTGGGGCAAAAACCCAAAACTTTACTTATAGGCTAATGGGTTCTGAGCTGTCTGTGACAACTCAGGAGAGAGATCTCGGGGTGCTGGTGGACAATTCAATGAAGGTATTGACCCAGTGTGCGTCAGCAATTAAGAAGGCCAATTCCATGCTTGGGGTCATTAAAAAAGGGGTTGAGAATAAAACAGCCAACATTATCATGCCATTGTACAAATCGATGGTAAGGCCACACCTGGAATACTGTGTCCAGTTCTGGTCGCCGCATCTCAAAAAGGACATAGTGGAGTTGGAAAAGGTGCAGAAGAGAGCGACAAAAATGATTACGGGGCTGGGGCACCTCCCTTATGAAGAAAGACTGCAGCGTCTGGGGCTCTTCAGTCTAGAAAAAAGGCGCCTGAGGGGGGACATGATTGAGACATACAAAATTATGCATGGAAGGGATAAAGTCGATAGAGGGATGTTCTTTTCCCTCTCTCAAAACACCAGAACCAGGGGGCATCCACTAAAACTGAGGGTTGGGAGAGTTAAAACAGATAAAAGGAAGTACTTTTTTACCCACCGGGTAGTTAATCTGTGGAACTCCTTGCCACAGGAGGTGGTGATGGCATCTGGTCTTGATGCCTTTAAGAGGGGATTGGACAGATTTCTGGAGGAAAGGTCCATCGTGGGCTATAGGCAATAAATTGGATGGATTGTGCAACCTCCTTACAAAGGTGGTGGGCTACTGGTACCGGGTGCAAAGGAGTGGCAACAGGATGCAACAGGATCTTGTTGTTTCATGCCTCCCAAAACCTACAGTTTCACAGTGCACACGTTTTTAACTATTACTGCATCTTGCAGAGGAAGGTCCCAGGACAGGGCAGCAGTAGTAAGAAGTTCCTTGTTGAAAAGATGTTTTAAAAAAAGAAAAGCATTGCTGACTGCAGCAGCAGAAAATTAGAGGTTTTGCAGACGTGTAATTCATCTGCTAGTTAGCTTTCATCCCAACTAATCCTTCAGTAGCATAAGCCGCAAGGAGGTGCATCCTTGACCCCTTGAATTCCTCAGTGGTGGGCAGTGAGTGGACAGATGTAGTGGGAAGGACATGCGTGGGCTGTGTGGGATTTAGAGACCCCTGTTTTAGTGTCATCATGCTAACTGCATATAGAAATGCACTCAAAAAGGCAAGATCTCAGTAGTTTGAATGGCACTTGTGTCAGGACCTACCAGAAGTGATGTCATTAACCTGGAAGTGAAGTTGTGGCAGGAAGTGACATCATTAAGCAGGAAGTGCTATTATTGTAGCATAATAAAATGAAATGCAAGTTGGCATTCTTGGACTGCAGCAATTGTACAACCATGAAACACCCCTGCCAGAAAGCAAGATTAGAACAAAATTATGATGTAAAAGAACTGAACGAAAAACAAAATTAAAAAAACCCTCACTTGAAACTCACAAAAGGAATATAACAAGAGTAAGGGCTGCAGTTTCCAAAATAGCTGCTTCCAGCTTTTGAGCTACCTAACACTGATCTAGCCAATACATTCACATGACAATAGAGGTGATAAGCACCTTCTCACTGAGTCCAAGGCAAAGCCACCCCTGAAACTGAGGCAGACTTTAGATTGTGTTCACCAAAATTCTCCACCCCTTAACACTTGCAGGACTGCAACTCTATTAAAAAATAGATAATTATATTACCTAGGAGTCTCATGCCAGGTCATGTTTTGGGGTCTCTATTCATTGCTAACCAGCATGTCAATTGTCCTTTGTTTGCATGCACAGAAGGAACCAGATATAGCCTTCTGGCAATCAACAGTTAGATTAGAGTTAAAGATTCCCCCCAGACAGGCGATAGAAGGGGTTGAGCGGCCGCCAAAGTGGAGTGGAAATGGGGGGGGTGACCAATGGCAGGAGGGGACAATTTTGCCACCCCTCCCTGTCTGGCACCCAGGGGCATTTGCCCCCTTGATCCTCCTAGCTACGCCATTGCAAATATGAGGCTACAAATTTACAGAGATTCAGACACAAAGTAAAACAACTGTGGGCCCTTGTGAATAATGTTTGTTTAGAAAAAATAGCTTTATCTGAAGATGATTTTTTTCTCACCTCCCACCACAAGCCCCCATACTGACTGTGTAATCCACAATTATTAGTTATTGTTCTTGACGAAGGCAATATTTATTATGTAACCTTGCTACAGCATGAGTTTCCCCCACCCAGACTGGTAATTTACATGGAGTGTGAAATTTCTTGGAACGCATTCACTTCTGGTTTAATCATATAACTCAGTGCATGATTAAGCAGGCATGAGACAGCCATCCTCCGAAACAGCACATAATTAGCTCCTTCCTGGTTCGCAAATTCTTTTCTTCATGTCTGTATCAACACCATAGGAAGAACAGCCTAACCCACAGTTCTACAAGGAAGAAATATATTTACAACTTCAGGTCACGGTGCTAACTACTTTCAAGTTTTGTTCCCTTCATGCAGTGGTGTCATTCAAATGATTTAGGAACAGGAACTCACTTTTGATTGGCACTTGTCGGGAACCCGGAACCAGCCACGGAGCCCGTTAGGATCCGGAACGCCCGTTCTGGTCCGTTCCCCCTGAATGACATCACTGCCTTCATGTTAGTTTTTATGAGTGTTAATTTTTATTTTAGATTTCTGTGCCCCGTGCTGGCTCTCCCAGTAGTTTTTAAGTTGAAAAATGGCATTGAAAAACAGAATAGACAAATGTTTGGAAACTGTAGTTGTTAAACGTATCCATCCAACGAACAATATAGCAGAAAACAGCCAAGATCAAATTATATTCAGAATTTCATCATCCAACATCCTAAATCCCACGCACCGCGCAATCCTAAAAACACAAGCGCTGTAAAGCTCTAAAAGCTGACTTGCAAGCAAGCGGCTCCATGTGCCAGCCTGCCAGCACAATATCTGAGCTCTTGGCTACTGGGAAGGTAAGTTCAGCTCTGATCAGCAGGGCAGGCCTTAACCCAGTGTGACCAGTGTCATCACATTGGGCCCCACACTTTGGGGGGCCCTGCACCAGCATGGTGAGCATATCACCTGCTGCTGCAGCCGGGGCAAGCAGAGCAGCTTTATCTTGGGCCCTCCTACTTGCCCCTGCCTCCAAATGGCCCATAATGGGCCTCCTGGAAGCAGATGGCAATGATGTCATCATGACACCACCAGCTATTTCCAGGTGTCACAGTTTGCATGCAGCACCACAAATGCTCTTTTTTGGTGAGTGGGGGGCCCGCGGGGAGAGTGGAGGGCCCTGCAGGAGAGCCCCAGATTGGGCCTTGCCACTCCTGGAGAAGGGGCAGGGGTATGGGGGTGGTGGTGTGGAGAGCATTTCTGGGTGGAGGAGGGTGGAATGGGGGCCGATCAGTCCTGGGAGGGGGTGGGATCAGCAGAGGCCTCCTCCACCATATCCTTTTCTCCCTCCCGGTCCTGATAGCCTTATACGTGGCTGCTCAGACTTCTGCCAGCTAAATTAACTGGCGGAGATCTGAAAAGTTTTATAGGGCAGGCTGGGGCATTACTCTGGGTAAAGGAAAAAAATATCCACTTACCCTGAGGAGACCTCCAGATGCTTCCTAGCCTGCGCTGGATACAGCACAGTCCATGTGGCCTGGTTGTGCCAGGGCAGGTTGGAATTGGGCTGTCAGTCATACATAAAAGACCCGAAGAATGCAGTTTCCACTACTTTCCTCCACAACAGCAGTAATCTGGTTAGACCAGCTCTAGTTTCTTTCAGCAGTAAGTTCCATAGGTATGGCACCACTCCTGAGAAGATTCTAAACCTAGACTGTGTCCATGTGTCGTATCTCACATGGTGGTTGTGGTGGCAGTTTCAACTGAGGCGCTTATGAAGATCCTAAAGCAAGAGAAGGAATATATGGAAGAGGAACTCCTTTGGAAAATCAAGGTTTTAAAAATTAACTGCAGCATTTTGAATTGTTCCTGAAAACTTACTGAATTATTCCAGTACTTGTTGCCGAAAATCGGCCTAGAATAATTTCTATCGTGGGGATTGCATTTAAAAAGGCAAACAACCAAATGAGAGAGTATGAGGATCATGTTTATTACACCTGTGCAGGTGGGTCAGTCTCCCTTGAAAGGCAGGGAAAAAGACAAAAATATATAGATTACAAGCATTTTTATACCCCCCCTCCTCTTCCTCCTCCAAGTTCCTGCTTGGTGGAAAATTACAACACGGGCTGGGATATGAGATGATCTGAGCTAATTGGGCCTTGAAAATATGCCGTGACCATTGAGATAAGGGAGGAGGCTCTGCCCTGCTAGCTTGCTATCTATTGTGAGAATTAGCAACACTGGATAGAGAAAGTTACACAGGGGCAATTCAGTGAGAACAAAGAGCGAAGAATGAGAAACAAGTTACATTCATCAGCAACTTTAAACAAGAGACTTTAAACAAAAGTCTCAAGATGGCTGCACTTTGGTTCGACGGCAACAACTGATGGAATAAAATTCCTTCTCTTGTTAGTAAGTTCAGAATTGTGAAATAATCTGGGCTGCACTGAACATTCTGATTTGATTTTTGGAACAAGCATTGTGAGCTCAGGCAGAAGGAAATATTTCCTGGAACTGCTCATTGCTTCTTCTCCTTCCTTGGCACCATTTGTTTCGGCATTATATTACTTCTTTCCTGTCTGTATGAAGACATAACTGAGGGCAAACAAAACTAGTTGACAATGAAGGCAATGCTTCTTGCATCATGTTCCACTCACTCTGAGGGCGCAACCCTAACCTGGACACCTTAAAGTATGTTTGGACCACTCTCAGTCAGAGAGGCCAGCAGACAGATGTGCGCCATGGTTCAAATGCACTTTACAGTGGCCCTTGTGTTGCTGAAAATAGGCAAAGTATGGTTTCTGTGGTGGAGATTGCATTTAAAAAGGCAAACAACCAGACGAGAGAGTATTAGGATCATGTTTATTTACACCTGCACAGGCAGACTGAAAAGTCCCTCTGAAAAGTCAGGGAGAAAAGCAAAAATAAATAAATAATACAATACAAGCACTTTTATACTCCCCCCTCCTCCCCCCCCCCAGTTCCTGCTTGGTTGGAAATTATATCATTGGGGCTGGGGCATGAGATGCTCTGAGCTAATTGGGCCATGAGAATGCCGTGACAATTTCGATAAGGGAGGAGGTTCTGCTAGCCTGGACCAGCACCTTATCTATGGTGCAGGGCCAGCAGCCCTGAATTGTGAACGTCAGCAACATTGAATTGAGAACATTACAAGTGGGGGCCTAAGTGAAAAAAATGAAAGCAAAGATGGAAAACAGTTACATATTTCCGCAGCCATAGACATGTCACTATGGTAAGTGCTTTGGTAAGCACTATGGTAAGCACTATGGTAAGCCATAGACAAGTGCTTTGGTAAGCTGGCAACATAAGTTGGCAACAGAGTTCTCTGGCAACACTTGTACCAGCCAAACCTTACTGGCCTAACTGTGCAGGCCTAACTCTAGGTTAGGTTTGTGCTCTCAGGAAGGTGATTGGGGAGAGGCAGGTACAGCCCATACCTGGCTGAACTCTCAGATAAATATTTTTTTTTTGAAAGAATGTTTTGTTTCAATTAAGGCTGACTTCAAAGAAAGCTGTGTGGAAATTTCAAGCCAACATCTGAGTGCAGATGCCCCTCTCCAAATCACCACAGCTAGAGGGAAGGCAGAAATACTTCCATGTTGCCAAGGCAACTGGGAAAATTCTCTTGATTACTGCCTTAATTACATTGACCACCTTCACTGAAGTCAGCCCTGTTGGGAGAGCAGAGGCAGGTATGTAGTGAGATAAGATTCTCCAAGTTCCCAGTTGAGGGCAGGGAGAAGAAAATGGAGTTTGTGTGGTTAGCAGACTGAGGAATGAAACCTAAAGCTCCAATTGGTTCCCCAGGATCACTGGTCTGGCTGAAAGGCTGAGCTGCAATACAGATGATCTCTTATCCGGATATCTGAAATTCAGACTATTCTGAAATTCAGACATTTTTGTCCAAGTCTTTCTGTAGTGTAAACTCTAGAAGGTCTTCTGCTTAGTCCCACATACAGGCTGTAAGTTCTATTCTCTGCTCTGTGGTGTGTGCCATTGTTGAAAAATATCAGAGGCCAGCAGACACCAAATGGGTAACAGTGAAGAGAGCAAGAGGAAGCATTTCTCATTATATTTAAGCAATTATTCAGAAATCCAAATAAATCAGAACCCTGTCCCAAGCAATCTGGCTAAGGGATACCCAACCTGCACCTTCTTTTACCATTACACAGCTGGGTTGCAGCACAGCACACTAAAGCTAAAGCCAATAAATCCCACAGCCTGAGAGGTGATGCAGGGAGTAAACTGCCTAGGCCTGGCTGCTAAAGGCCCTGATTTGAGACTAATGAATAGCCAGTGCCTTCGTCAGTGGCAGTGGGCCTTCCTAGCCGTCATTCTATCTTACCGGCTAAAATTGGTTTTTGGTCTAAGGCAGTGTTATTCAAACTATGGGTCGGGACCCACTTGGTGGGTCGCGACCTGATGTCAGGTGGGTCGCAGAAAGCTGGGAGCAGCCATCTTGGAAACTACAGTCCTTACTCTTGTTATATTCTTTTTGTGAGTGTTCAGTTTGAATTTTCAAGTGAGGGTTTTTTTTTTAATTTTGTTTTTAGTTCAGTGCTTTTACATAATATTTTGCCTTAATCTTGCTTTCTGTCAAGGATGTTTCATGGTTGTACAAATGCTGCTGTCCAAGAATGCCAGTTTGCATTTCAGGAGTGTCATTTTATTATGTTACAATGACAGCAGTTCCTGCTTGATGATGTCAAGAGATGGAGCGCCAACATGGGGTTGCTGCTTGGCGCCCGCACGCCAGCGCTCCACCCCTTGCGTCGATGTCACGTTGACGCAAGGGGCACACTAGGATTGCGCTGTAAGTGTTCTAGCCAGCACTTCAGAACAAAAAGCAAGTGAAAGAAAGGGAGCAATTGCTCAGGGTGGTTTTTGGCTGCCCAAGTGTTCCTGAAATAATTGCGATGACATCATCACAATTACTTCTGGGCCTCACCAGCCCAGTTATCCACCACATGCATCAAATCAATAGCGTAGTCAGAGTAAGTACTGCAGGCACCACAATGCGCTGTGTAAATGGCCCTTCCCACTCATTGTCAAAGCCATTCCGGGCAGTGACGGTAACGTGCAGGCACAGCAATTGTTTCGGTGATTGGTACATGTTGCTGTCACTGCCTGGAATGGCTCTGATGACAAATGGGACAAATGCACCAGTGCATTGCTGCGCCTGCAGTTAATGGTAGTTTAAGATGTTTATATTGTACTGCTGTTTTATTGGCTTGTGTGGCATAAGGTTGCAAGCTTATTAGCGACCTGTAAAAGCAAGAAACACTTTGATGCGGTAAGCCTTTAAACAATGCCAATGGGCACAGGGAAGAGGGTGGATCAGCAGATAACTGAATCCACAGATTCTGGATCTGCAGATTCAAGGGTGCCAGGCGCCTGTACTGAATTCAGTGATTATTTTGTTTTAATTTTGTTATCAAGAATTCGGTAAGCTGCCTTAAAAACCATTTTCTACCAATGATGCGTTACTCTAGAAATGCAATCTCCAGTGCATCATTGGTAGAAAATGTAAGCATGCAAAATGTAAGCATGGATGGAAAGGTGGCCTAGAAATAATAATAGATATAAACCAGTGGTTCCCAAACTGTGGGTCAGGACCCACACTGTGGGTTATAGTCGCCTTACCTGTAAAGTATTGCAGATGGCACAAGATGCAAACATCCGACACCACTGAAAGCACTGTGAAAATTCAGCTAAGCAAATGGATTAAATATTACCTTCAGCTGCACCTGTTTGGTGATGAATGGGACAGCATGAATGAGCATGAGTCCATGGTGACTCTCACAACTTCAAACCTGAACTGTAGGTGGAATTAAAGCATAAACCTCCAACACTTTGTGAAGAAAAGAAACTGCAATAAAAAAGCTCATAAAAATCTAAGGCCTGCCCCATGCAGTACAGAGTAAGGAAAATCTAATTGGTTGCACTGGGATGTATCATCAAGCGAGACCCTTTTTCTAATTGGTTTCCTTCCTGACTCATTCTCACCTGGGCTCTTTGAAGCATTAATCGATGGGAAGAAGATGCTTGAAGTGTGTGTGCGCATTGGGGGTAGGAGGAACTGAACAATTTGTCCAGTTACTATCCTTTTTCTAGTCCTGGACTTCTGGGGATCATCTGACTAAATTTTCATGTTAGAACTGCTGGCAGAAGGAACTTGAAATGAAATTGGAAATTAATGGTCCAAATTCCTTGGGACCAGATCCTTAGTAGCACTGCAGATGTGGAATTTCCTTGTATACTCTGACAGGCTTCCTCTCGTTCTGCTTTTGGATAGGAATGAGTGTGCAATCCTAACCTGGCATTATGTCGGACCAGTGCTCTTGCGCCGGACTAGTGCTGTTGCAAACGTACTGTAAGGTGCGTCTGCGCTGTGAAATCGGTCCCTGGGCCAGCGCAAGCAGCAGCACATGGTCCATTGCACCTGTCAGATACACCGGTCAAATGCCAGTGTAGCTCTGCTGACGCAGGACTGCATCGAGGGCATGCCAGAGGCATAACGGGGCAGCAACTTGGGCGGAGACAGAACATGGCCGTTGGGCCGTATCCAAACCATCATCCCTGGGTTGGGTCTCCGATTCAGGCTGCTCCTGGCCACATGGACTTGTGCCTGCTATTTTGCTGGTGCAGATCCGAGCAGACCCATAGGATTGACTGGGGCTTACCACAGGGCAAAGGGAAAACTTGCTTAGGAAGCAGTCCAGCTGCGTCAGCCCAACTATTCCAGCATAGATTAGGATTGGGCTGTGAATAATGTGCACCCCACTGGTACATCACCAGCCCTCGAAAGTAGGTTCTCCTTATTACGCATGCCCTGAAACATTAAGAAGCAATCCTGCATGTGTCTAACAAAACACAAGTTATAATGCCTTTCATGCCAGTGAGGGCAGGGTGTGATTCTGTATACTAAATTTGGGCTTTAGTATTTTAATTTAGTATTTTAAAATACATGTGTTCCCTCGTTAGGAGACGAGCATGTGAACCAGACCTGTGATTCAGAAGTTGAATCTCATTACAGCGGTAATACAGTGATCAAGATTATACCATAAACTGTCTGTCTAAGCAAATACTGTATGTTCTTTTTTCCAAATACTTGCGATATCTGGCAGAGCTCCTTGGAAAGGAAATTTCATAAAACTGTGCCATGTACGAACAAGGTGTTTCAAGGCTGAAACAGGTGTGACATTGGAATGCCCAACATTTTAATTTAAAAGCTGGGGGGGGGTAGTGCTCAGATTTTGATTTGAGCAGCTGTGCTGATAAGGATTGTTAACTCTTTCCCTTTTGGTTTTTGAACCCATTACACTGAGCTGCCCCCCCCCCGCCCAGCAGAAAAAAAGACTGCTTCCTGTCTATTTTCAACAGGAGTGCTCATAGCAGCAATGGGGAAACCATTTTAATCCAGAAAATGGTATGGAGAAAAGAGTCAACCCCCAGCTCTGCTGCTCTGATAAAAATGAGACACTCCCATTGTTTCTACACAAGAAAAGTTAGAAGATCCAATCATGGTTCTTACTCATGATTGTTTTGGCCGTCAGACATTCATGTTGATTGATTATATTTAATCCTTCCTGGATCACTGTAGCTGCAAGCACATGGTCCATGTGTTTGAGGAGGAAATGAGCTGATTACGCCCCTTGGAAGCCATGTAGTGTTAGTGTGAAAGGGAGACTGTGTGCAACAGTATGCACGTAAAGCTCCTCCACTTGAGCAGGAATCCTGGCCAATCAGGAATCCTGCTCATGTGGAAGATCCTTTTGTGTATACAGGTTTATATGTACATAGGCCACTTTTCACACAAATATGGACTTTGTGGCTGCTGGGGGCAGGTACAGTGGGTGGGTCATCATTGGGGGACATGGGAACATGTTCCCCCTTTCAGTTGTTAACTAAACAAATGAATGGGGAGATCATCTACACATACTTATGTTTCTGTGTGTTCCATCCCATATATATACAGGCATGCCCCGGTATCCGTTGGAGTTCCATTCCGAACCCCACCATGGATACCTGAAACCGTGGATACTGGGGCCACCTTTTTAAAGATAGGGGAACATCCATGGCTTTGCTGCATTTTAACCTTAACAGATGTCCCAAGTATCTATGGAATCCATGGATAACTGAAACTGTGGATATCAAATCAGTGGATACTGAGGCATGCCTGTAAAACCAGGTTGCTGCCATTTGCATAGTTACATTTATTTAGAAGCAAAAGAGCTGCATCATTAGCACTTGATCTTGACAGAAGTTATTGACTCTTTCTCAGCCCACTTCAGCTTCTGATTCATGCCTTAATATTGCAGGTTGGGTTGATATTGCAGGGAAATAATAATAATAATAATAATAATAATAATAATAATAATAAATAATGCAAGTAGTTATATACAGCCTTTCTTTGGCCATTAGATTACTCCTCTGGCTTTAATTCAAGGCGGTTTACATAGGCAGGCTTTATCTCCAAACCCGCAAGGGGTTTTTACAAATTACAAAGAAGTTCTGTCTTTCAAGAACTACAACATACAGATGGAACTTTCGTGGTTTAGTCCTCCTTTCTGGCCACACCCTTGCCTTCCTGCTGGCTGATAAACGGCTTCTCTGCTCCACCAAAGAAACAGCTGGCCCAGCACAACTCCTCTCTCACAGGCAGCTGGAAACAGCTCTTATCAGTCGCACTTCTCAAGGTCTGCCGCTCACGGAGACTTCTGGTGTTGTCGAACTGGCGACCTTCGGATCTTATCTTCGGGCAAACGGAAGCTTTAACCCTCTCGACTAAACCTCCTGCCCAAATTGATAATGTAAACAGATATCTCTTCTGGGGAGTAGAATGTCAATGGTTGCATCATTAGAAGAAAATCTAAGATCTACCATTAAAATGCATTAGGAGCCAGATTTGCCAACGACTTGATATTATACAGCCATGAAATGTTAATAAAACAAAGGTTACATAATTTACTCTTCAGCATGGGCTAAGCAGGATAAAGCCCCTCCTAATGATTATTTGTTTAGGATTAACAGTGGCAGAAGAGCAGGATTAGAGGAAGGTTTGTGAGGATCTGTGCTTCTGCTCACTCATCAAAGCCTCCAAATGCAAAAGGCAAGTCACACCTTCAGATGGAAAAAGCTCTCTGCCTACTGTCCCTCTGCTCACAACTGCACTGAACTGCTGGAAGGTAGTCCACAGGCATAACTCAAGAAGACACGGTCAGCTTACAAGTACTTTCCTGATTACAGGACCCAAATGAATATCTGGGAATCTATTGCAGTAAAAGCAGCAAATAAACTTGTAGCTCCTTAGACAACACATATATGTGGCATAAGCTTTTTATGTCTGGAATACACATGATCAGACCCATGAACTGTGAAAGGAGATTAGGAAATGGACTTCATTTCTTATGTGAAAATAAAAGCTTATGTGAAAATAAATTGATTAGTTTTCAAAATGCCACAATTTTTGCTGATCACAAGCTCAACCGTATAAATTTCCTTGTGCTTCAGAATAAGGCCTTCCTCTATATTCTATTTTAGATTTTTTTTCTCTGAACATATTCTTCAGAAAGGATCTGTCTCAAAGGGAAGGAGGGAGGAAGGGGCGATCCTAAAGTAATTCACTATAAAGGAAAAAAAGAACACCAGGGTCAGTTGTTTCTGAGAAAGGTTTTAGTCAAAATGCATCAGAGTTTTAATATGCTTTATTGTACTGGGATAAACCTTTTAAAACCATTTAAAAACTAGTTCAAGGTTGATTCTCTTCTCAGGCCTGTTGTTGTTAACCAAATACATTCTTTGAAAGAATTCCAGACCAGTGGTTCTCAAACTTTTTAGCACTGGGACCCCCTTTGTAAAAGGACAACCTGTCTGGGACCCACCAGAAGTGCCATCATTGTGACATCATTTCATGAGAATGCAGCAATTAAGTTAAGCCATAAGCAATAAATTGGATTATTTCTCAGCCATTTTCCAATAGCAAAGTGAATCAGAAAGAAAAAAGCCTTGACAACCTCAATACAACCAAATAACTCACACCCCTCCCCCTTTCCAGTGTCCCATCTTCCCGTATTTTCAATATGGCTGCTTTAGGTGCTTCGGACCCACCTGAAATTGGTTCGCAACCCACTGATGGGTCCTGACCCACTATTTGGGAGCCACTGTTCTAGACCAGGGAGCCATGACATATTGAAGAGCATCTTTTGAGGATGCAGCAATGCTGCTGACTTCATAGCGAAAGAAGAAGAGTTTCAAGTAGGGTTTCCACACCATAAGCTTGTGTGCTATACATGCTATTGTCTGCAGTGATCCTTTGTCTCACTCTTGTCTCAGAACATGCAAGCTGAATTCAACAAAACACGTTTTCCTGTCCCACTATTATACTAGAATTGTGGCCAAAAAGGCATTATCACATCCATTATACTCTGCAGAGATGGGCAGCACAATCCTAGCGTGCCCTTAGCATCGACGCTACGTGGTAGCGTCGATGCATCATCAGTAGCGCCGATGCAGGGGCACCAATTGGCACCCCTGTGTCAGACTTGCTGTGCAGGCAGCACCGGTCCTGTTGCACCCTTGCCGAGCCTCTCTCACATTGGCCGAAGCTGGCCAGCACAAGGGAGGCTCCGTGTTAGGCTGCGCTGGGGACTGGCTGCGGGAGGGAGATTGTGGGCGGGGGGGGGGGTAGGGCGGGACCTGGGCAGATTCCGGATTTGGCCATAAGGCTGAATCCTAGGCCCGCCCAGGAGGCTCCGCAGCCCTGATTCAGGCCACGCAGTCTCCTCGGATCTGCACCTGCTGTTTAGCAAGCGCAGATCCGAGTTGCACAGAGGGGAGGCTGGAGCCTCCCCAATGGTAAGGGAGCACACATTCCCTTACCGCGGGGAGGCTCCAGCCTCACCAACCCAGCGTTGGATTTGGCACTGGCTGGCCGGCCTTGCCAATCCAGCACTGGGTTGGATATCGCTCCCAAACATCTCAAAGGAAGCTCATTTATCTCCACAAACCTTCAGTAAAAATAATCCACTGTAGGTTCTGAGGGTCAATCTCTACTGATAGTTTGATGTCCAGTATTCCAATGGCAGTTTGTCCCCCTTTCCCAGGGAAACCCCCAGTCTCTGCAATAGGATTTCTCGAGCTTCTGCTGGCTATTTTGCCGGGAAAGAATCGAGCAGTCCAATGTCGGGCTGCCTGGCTTGAGGTAGGGCATTGAATCTGGCAGTGGAAGCCACCACCAGGTCCCATTCCCTCTTGCAGGCTTGATCTCCCCTCTCCCAGCTAGTTCCATCTCTCCCCCCCCATCACCCCAAGCGTACTCACCAGTTGCTGGCACTGACAGCCATTTGTTGAGGCAAAGCACTTCTCCTCTTTGAGTGCTGTGAATGTGCTTTATGACACATTCACGACGCTTTTAGCCAGTGGTACATATTGCCAGTGTTACGGGCAATAGAATCAGGTCCTTAGTCACTAATTGAGGTCCATTAAACTGAAGTTTACTATTTCACAGTATAGCACAGGATTTCTAATAGTCATAGAGCAGAAAAAGGCCAAGACTGAATCCTAAATGCTTAAGTTTGATAGATGTCAGTGGAGGTTGAAAAGTCTAATTGAACACAGGCAGACTTGCAGCTCAGAAGACTGTTTAGTTCAACCCCTAGCAGTGTCAAGAGATGTCAAGTCTTTCCAAGAGCTGCAGCAATCTCAATTTGTCAGTGCTTAATTGTAATGCTCTACTGAAATACTGTACTATTTATTTCTATGTTAATTGGCTGATCTGTCCTGGAAAAAAAACATCCTTCTGGCCATTTGCTATATTTGCCATATTTCACCCAAAACAACAGTTGGACCATCAGTAGGCATCCTCAGAAAAAACAAGTATTGAATTTAAAAAGGAAATGGAAAAAAATATGATTCTGGTATCTCCAGCACAATAGCACTTCTATTCTCTCAGAGCGCAATCCTATATTGCGCTGGATTGGCAAGGCCAGACGGCCTGTGCCAAATCTAATGCAGTATTGAAGAGGCTGGCACCTCCCCAATGCAAGGGCATGTTCGCCACCTTACCATAGGGGAGGCTCCAGCCTCCCCAATGTGCTACTCAAATCTGCGCCTGCTAAACAGCAGGCGCAGATCTGAGGAGACCACGCAGTCTGAATCGGGGCCGCGCGACCTTCCAATTGGACTTAAGATTTGGCCTTATATAATATAATATAAAATATAATATAATAAACAACCTATAATGAATAAACATTCATTATAAACCTATATTTCTATCTTCTTTTTCTTATCAACTAGGCTGCACGAGTCACAGTCGCATTTTGTAATCTTGTACTCAAGTCCCAGCTTTGGCAGCCAGTTGGATGAATCAGGCAGGGAGTGAAGACTCCCAGGTAGCAGCCTTGGAGTGACTGCATGCTTTCAACAAGGCAGCAGAGTAAGCAGGCAGAGAAGCAGGCGAACCTTTCGTCTCTGCTGAGAGAGATGTGCCTATGCACATTAATTCCAGCCCTCGTAATCCCCCATCAGTGAGGACAGCAGATTTACGTTCCCAAACAAACTGTGTCTGAAATAGCCAGCAGAACTCCTAGCAGGGATTTGTGATGGCTTTGGCCTGTGGCCCATGAAGGCTTATCACCATCAGGGTGCTTGCGGTGGGGATCAGTGCTATAAATTGAAAGGAGTGTTAATAAATGAAAGCATCTCCCTTGCCGCTGGGATTCCCCTCCACTCACACACTTGGCCGGGGCAAAGGCAGTTTCCTGGCTCCCTTTGTGCTTTGTCGTCTTTGCTGCTGATCTACTCAGAAGACTTAAGGAAGGTTGATTCGAACCACAGATCCGCAGGGCAAAGCATGACGCCTCCACTTTCTCCTTTACTGTTGCTGTGAAGTTGAGCCATGGGGAAAAGGCGATACATTTTATTAGCACATGCAGCCCAATCCAATCACTGAGATACATTTGTGCTGCCACACCACCACTGACACAGATGTTCACCTGCTGATGGGTGCTCTGTGGACGCTGGGGCAACCTTGGAAAAACACCATGCTGACATAGCTTGGATGTCATGTGGACATTCCATGTTTCGTAGGCAATTTCATAGAATCATAGAGTTAGAAGGGACCCACAAGGTCATCTAGTCCAACCCCCTGCCTGTAGCAGGAAATCCTCCGAGAGCATCTCCAGGAGGTGCCTGTCAAGCCTCTGCTTTAAGTTCTCCAGTGAAGGAGAATCTACCACCTCCCTTAGCAACAGAGAGGCCAAAATGGAGAGGAGATGGTGGTATGGAATTGGAGGGATGTGGGAAGGATGAGGGGTTGTCGATGCATGCCTTATCCTAGCCCCCTTCAGACGATGGAAATGCCCCCAAACTGGGAAAATGCTACACCACCGATGCAGCTGACGTGGGTAGCTCCACAAGGAACAATGCCAAAAGAAAAAGCAGAAAATCTCACCTCTCAGTACCTCCATCCAGTGTTGTCATCTACTCTCTTGTAGAC